>APFE031370288.1:46218-121454 GCA_000404065.3 Pinus taeda | reverse complement strand
TTTGGTATTTGGGATGTTTGTTTTGAGTATAAATGCAAAAAAATATAAAAAAATATATATATATAGCAGACGCTTCGCTTCCTAGATTTTTGGAAAATGACGCTTCCGCGCTCCGCACTTCCGCTTCGCTCCCGCTTCGTGCAACATTGTAATGGATAGCATGATGATGAATGTAGGGCATGTCAGTAAAGGTCAGCATGATGATGATAAGAGCAGATGAGAGCAACTCAGTCATAGGGCTGCATGATGATGGAAGATGCAGCATAATGGGCAGCATGATGATGAGAGCAGAGAGCAGCTCAGTCATCAAGGTCCAGCACTGTGATGGTACGGCTTGGTGCTACACAGTAAAGTGCCGCAAATGGATGAAATGCAACACTATGATAGGTGAAGCAGTCACCTTGGAGAATCAGTTGAAGCAATATGTCTTCCATTGATCTCATGCTGATATCAAAAGTCAAAATGTTGACTTCTATTGTAAATGTACTATCTCTCTCTCTTTCTCCACTGAACTTTGAAGAACATAAAAGAAGAATTGATCAAGGGTTTCCCCACATTGGGGTTTTTCCCTGGCTGGCACCACATCTTGTGTCCTCTTGTCTTTGTTTGTCTTCTACGATTTATATTTATGTTCTATCTGCAATTTACTTTAACGCTGATGTGATTGCTAATCTGGAAAAGATATTGGAAAATTAAAAATAAATTGCTCTAGCATAGAACATAACTAAAATTAACATGCATCCCTAGTGTATGGAAACTCCTGCTGAGCTCCACTTGCGTCCACTACCATCTCCATAGCCCACTCCATTAGGTACCAACTCGGAATATCTCGCCACCCAACCCCAAGAGAGGGGTCGAATGCACGAACTCCCGCACATAGAACAACCCAACATGTGAGTGTTGTACCCCGTGCAACTCAGGTCATCTCATCCCGCTATCCTAGTCAATACATAAAATCTGACTACGCAGCTCTCTCTCTCTCTGTCCAATGGGCCAAGGTAACCTAATAGTGCTGCCAGCCCCGTCAATGTATGCCCGAAGAGGGCTGCTCTCATGCTCCAATGTGCACTCTAACTGCACCAGTATGGAATCCAACCGCTCCACAACGTGAGTCAATTTGGCCATGGACTTGGCACAAACAGCTCTCATGCCCTCCATCTCCTCGTTCTGTTGCAGAATAGCCTCACTCGCTAATGCAACCTTCCTTTTTAATGTTAGAAGGTCTGCCTGAAACTGGTGGAACTGTCGTGGGCATCTATTGTTAGTTTTTGGTAGCATCGGAAATGCTCTAGCCTTGAAAATTGGTGGAGAGGCTAAGGCACACGATTTCTAAAGAACCCAAAAACTGTTTGGTGAGATTCCACCCGAATTGTATTTTATTAAAAATAATAATAGTTTTAATGGAGTTCCTAAGTCTAGACTTAGGGAAATTAAAATATTAATGGGTATTAATCAAAATATGGGTGAGAATGATCTAGAAGGCGGATCAAATCATGTTTTAATCTTAGTCATTGATTAAAGACTTAATCTCGATCGTTGAAGACTCAACAAGAAAAGTATAAAATGGAGGCTTGGGGTTCATTTGGAAATACACACGGAGAGAATGAATTGATCTAGAGTTCGATTTCTAGGGCTAGCAAGCTAAGAAGTTCGAACTAAGTGATCATTCAACAGCATAGGGGCAGTGAGAATCCGGGAGAAGGACTGTCTAGAGAATACTGGCAGAGAGGCAGAGAAAGCTTGCAGAGAGGCAGCGCAGTAGCTGGGAGAGTTGACGTTGGGCCAGTCTAGGCCCACACAGTCCTAACATAGAGCCATAAGCGCCAGCGCAGAGCAAAAAAGTTGCCTATCATGCAGAATCCAAAACTACTGGAACAATAGGAACTGTCGAAACTACTGGAACTGTCGGGAACAGCCAGAACTGCCGAGAACTATCGTAACAGCTGAGAGAGCTGACGCAGAGGGCGGAGAAGGTGACACAGGGTTGAAACAGATCCAGCGTGGTGGTTGCATGGGCACTATGGGATTCCCTATGGTACATGGGGGCATGGCATTGAGCGTTGGTATCCAGGGGTGCATGGAGTTGTGCCACGGAGTTCAATGTTATGCAGAGGAGTGTAGAGGTACATACTTGTGTGCAATCGAGCAATATGATGCACAACAGTTTGTTAGAGTGTTGCTGCAAGAGAGATATCCTGATGAGGGCATCAAGCACACCATTTGGATTAGCTCACTCAGATTTGGAGAGCGAGTTGATTACCAGGCCGACCGTGAGCTTCCATTTATCACTCTCCAGCATTGCACACTGACAAAGGGGACTTGGATATCATCTCTTGATGTGCTCATCACGAGCAATAGGACCCATGAGGTTCATTTGAGACAGTTAAACAAGACACAATGCATTGGGAGAGAGACCTTCCAGTTGTGGCATATGGTCAGGACATGAGTTGGTGGATGCAAGCTTGGGGTTAGTCCAATCTCCTATAGAGGTAACACTTGCACCACCCTTGAGCCCACACTCGAGGTGATACATTATCCCCTTTTGGTGAGACATTCCGAGGTGTCTTTGGAGCATCTACAACGGTTGGTGGACCTTGCTTACAAGAGGATGTTTAGACTGCGGACAACATTGGGAAGCGCTTTTAGGAGGCAGGACAACAAATCCCACTATGTGGTATGGCCGGCGGAGGGTTGTGTCGTATGCACCATATTGGTTCATGATGTATGGAGTTCATATATTGATTACACGCAGGGACCTGAGACGTGGTACAGGTTGGTCCTATCAGCTATCAGTACTATGCCAAAGTCGTTCTGGTTGTGGGATTCAGGGGTTTGGTTCGTCGATTGGACACTCTGCTTCGTGGTGAGTGGGATCAGGACAAGGGATGACACATCTCACCCTTTGTTTGACATGTGGGGGAGCGTTGAGGCATTGATCGCATGGCAAGGTTGGTTTTCCTTGTTATCGCTACGAATTAGGGTGAGTTTTGGATGGGTACCAGGTGACATCATGGAGGTGCTTGGTCCAGATGCGTTAAGACTCCATAGATGTTTTGCTATCAGGTCCCAGGAGAGTTGGATACAACTTGAGCATGAGGGGCAGACTATCATGATCAGAGTTGCACAGCGACAGCATAATGGTACCCCTTTTAGACTAGCGTGGGATCTGGGCATCATAAGACTTGGCAGTATAACTACCCTTGGGGATGAGTTGATTTATACAGGGGAAGATCATTCAGATCTTCCATTGGGCTGTGGTGACACGTTGATGGCATGGGGGACTTCATTAGCATGGCAGGTGGGCTAGCAGGATGATATTAGGAGAAGCTCACATGAGCGCGACGCTATCTCTGCAAGGATTGGGTGGTATCTTCGAGAGTATACTCCTGGAGTGCATGGGATGGCCTACGTGGTAGGACATCTTCATGGGGAGTTGGGCATAGTGCCACATTATCATGATCCCCTACTCATTGATGGTATACAGGGAACTTCTGGTACTTATACCGGGCAGGATAGTGAGTGGAGCGAGTGGACTTTTAGGTGGGACAGGATGGCTTGGGATCCTGGTATTAAGGGATTTCCTCACGTCAGGACAGTGTAGAGTTTAGGGACGAATCAGTGACACCTTCGGGACACTGACACATTTTTGCAGTGACAATGGGGAGCAACAATTAGAGAGAGCGTCGTTCGGCAGTTGCTTGACGACAAGCAACGTTTTGGCGGGGAGCACTGTGATATCCCCACATAGCAATATTGCTAAGGGAAATATCAATCTTGCCTAATTTTGTCTTATTTCATGTTTGCACTTAGGAGATGTGGGTTCAAAGGTCCCACATGAATTTTGGGATTAAGTGGGGGGCCAAACATTAGGAAGGAAGGGAAATATTGTGGTTTTAGTGGAGCGCATGGGCCACCCCATGGAGAATTACAACCCACATGTGGAAGACGCTCTCATTGGAGCAAAGTTGGTGGGGAAAGTTGAGCTAGGCCCACATGAGCATTTGGAGGCTCTTTGACAAATAGATCTAGACGCACTCATTTTGGTCATTCATTCATCTATTTAGGAATTGTGTCTTTGACATAGCACACTTGAGCTGAAGCCAAGTCTGCAGTGTTGCTTTGCATACGAGTGTCTTCAAGCAGAGATCTCAACCCTTGCTTCGGTGGACTTCAAGTACTAGTCCAATGAGGGAGTCTTACCTGTACCAGTTCGTACCAGCAACAAGGAGTGAGAGTTTGTGGAGAGGATTGACAGCAACAACACAGGGACTACCCAGTTCTTGGAAGACGCACGCTTGGAGGTTGAGGAGTGAAGAGAGTTAGGGGTTGAAAATTGAGGCTGAGTCTGAGGAAGTGTTGTGGGGGCTTTTGCAGCATTTTGGTGGGGCAGCAAAGGCAGCATTTGCTACAAGTTACATATTTTGCTTGTGGAGGAGGGCCAAGCATTTGGGGGTTAATTTTAGAGCATCAAAACTAGGACAAAGTTACAAACTATTTCTAGGTTTTTCTGGGTTTATTGAGGAGGCCAAGATTAATTTGGCAGAATTTTCTAGGTAGATTTGGGGGTCAAACAAGGGCCCAACTCAGCCAGCAGTTAGAGGAGCTAGGAGAAAATTGGGCCAAAATTCCAAGGTCAACATTTGGCTAATTCCTTCATGTGTTTTTGTGGGCTATTGGTGGAGAGCCCAAGGTTAATTTCCCGTAATTTTCTGGGCATCTGAGGAGGCCCTAGCAACAGTTCTTGCAGCCAGCAGCATATTTTATAAGTAGTTTCAGCGCAAAGCCAATAGAGAGAGAGCAGCAGCAGATTTGAGTGGGATTTCTTATTGTTCATTTGCACTTAGCTAGCTTGCCTTGAGCAAGCCCAGGTGCACACTTTCTAGCACCACATTGTACCTTCTTATTTATTGATAAAAATGGCTCAGATTAGAGCAGTTCATGGAGATTTTTGGTTGTTAAATGTGCCATAAATTTTTGTATGTGTTTCCGCTATGTTTTCTTTGTTTAACATTGTATATTTCCATTAGTAATATTACATTCAGGCTGCCCACACACCCATGCTTGGCTCTTACATCGATCACATGTTACATTTACAAGTTATATGCACAGGTGTAATCAGATTTGCATATTGATCTACCAAAACACATCAGTGTATTATCACAATTTATTGCATTTTCACACCATGACATTACCCCAGTCATTGAGTAGACCATTACGCACTCAGGTTGTTCCTCTTATTACGAACTTAGATCATACACAGACTGGCACTCATACATCGATCCACAAACCTTTGTTTCATTAAATATGCAGGTTCACCAAATTTCACCAACCTTTTTTTAATACTCATCCATATGTTCTGATCACTGTTACTGGTGTTTACATTTACACACAAGTCACTCTTTGTCTAACCTCTAGTCGCACAGAGAGTACCCTTGTTCACATTGAAGCAACTCATCATCAACATTCCAACCTTTGATCTGCAAACGTTCACTATGAGATCATACCAGTCCTTATTTCTTCAGAGGTCAACAGCCATGAGAAACTTCAGAACATGTATTTCTCTATGCATTAAATCACACCCAATTTCTCCCGATCATCATTCGAACCATATCTCAAAAGTCAAGGCTACTGGTTGTTTGATTCCATCACTTGATACCTATGCCAAAACAAATCAAAACAAAAGTAAAGACTACTTAGGTTTAAGTACAGCCCTTGGCCTCCCCTCCTAAAGTCTCTATCTCAGGCCTGCGACCCTTCAGTTAGCCCTTATTTTCATGAGCAGACCCTCAGTTGGGTCTCTCATTAAGTGCAGTTAGCCCTTATCAAGCTTGGTCCTCCAACAAAAAGTCACGAAAGGGTCTTTGACCTAAACTAGGGCACAAACCAAACCTAAACAAACCTTCCTTGATTCGTCCAACAGCACAAATCCAACCAAAACCCTCGTCTTCTTCTTGGCTATTCTCTCAACAAGCTCTGATACCATGTTGATTTTTCTACGATAATACATAGTAGAAATTGATATTGTGATCTGATAATTACTTTCTAATGATTTTCAATTAATTTATCTTGTACCACATATATCATTAAGCAATTATACACAGAAAATCTCAACAGTAATGTGTGAAACAGTAAGATCAAAAAGACACAGCCATGCACAATAGTGACAACAAATTTTCCCTAGGAAACCCAAACTTGGTAGAAAGCCCAACAACTCTTCTTCTACGAGAAATTGTTCTTTAGCAAGGTTTACACCAAATTGTTTAGAAATCTATGCCAAAAAATCAAGTCTAAACTCCAGTCACTTCATCCTTTTTCTACTCCCATCTGTGGCTAATACAGAAAAGATATGATCAAATTGAATTGGTCAAATGAGGATGTCACATTGTAAATATATAGAAGTCGAATGGGTTCATTTACCCCAATAGACACGTCCCTTCATGAACTGGGCCGACTTGTCCATTTTGAGCCTAATTCCCAAAATTAAAATTTATTTTATTTTAATTTCCATAATTATTTTCTAGGCCAACTTTGGAGGCATCTTGGCATGTGGGAATACCTCGCGATGCTACACAAAAATCAACAATTTTTCTCTTGAAAGGGTTTCCACCTAAAAATCTTTTGTTATGTTTATGATGTTATGCATTGTTGAATGGTGTTGTTAATCTTTAATGTTTAATTGATATGATTAAAATTGTTAAAAAGTGTCCAATACTAATTCACCCCCCCCCTCTGAGTATTGGTGAATATTTCAACATTTCCAAAGACTGTTTTCCTCTACCTTTTATTGATCAAATCCCTGATAAATTAGCAAGAAAGAAGTACTCTTTCTTCGATGGGTTCAATGGATACAATCAAATTCAATTTGCCCCAAAGGACCAGGAAAATACTACTTTTACTTGCCCATGGGGAATCTTCTCCTATTGAGCATTGCCCTTTGGTCCTTCTAATGCACTTGCTACATTTCAGCGAGTTTTACTTGATATATTTTCAGATTTGGTTCATGATTGTAGAAGCATTATGGATGTTTCACAGTTTATTGTAAAATATTTGATGAGGCCTTGGCCAAGTTAGAGAAAGTACTCATTCTATGCAAGGAAACAAACATGTCCATCAATCATGAAAAATACCATATGTTACTCACTGAAGGGATAATCCTTGGACACCACATTTCACCTGCTAGAATGAAGGCGGATCTAGCAAATATCAAGGCAATATCTCATCTTGTTGTACCAAAAACACAAAAAAAGGTTCAAAGTTTTTTAGTACATGCTGCTTATTTTTATTACTTTATTGAAAATTTTATTAAAATTTAATTTCCAATGTCTGTTACTTTTTAAGGGTGTAGAAATCTCTTAGACCAAACATTGTCAGTCTACTTTTGAAGCCTTGAAAGAAAACTTGTATATATCACCAGTTTTGAGATGACCAAATTGGTCCTTACCATCTCATACATCAAAATATGCATCAGAAACAGTCATAAGAGTGGTCCTTGCCCATAAAATAGAATAGACACAATCTACTTCATTAGTAGAACCTTACCCCTACAAAACTAAAGTATATGGTGAATGAGAAGGAATTTCTTATAGTGCTATATTTTAATAATAAATTTCAGCACTATATTACTGGGTATCCTACATTTATAAACACTGGTCATTCTGACATTTGTTATTTAATGAACAAAGTAATTACTAATGGTAGAGTAACTCAATCTTTATTATTGTTACAAGAGTTTGACATCACCATTGTTGATAACATCACAGGTCTTCCATCCAAGCTACAAGCATAACAGGATGTATTCAGATATAGACTTCACTGAGACCCAACAATTTGATTTCCATGTTGTGATCAGGGTATTACTCACCATCAAAACGAAGCCTAGGACGATGAAGCCACATTTTACGCCAAGAGCCTCCAAAATCAGTTTTCAGAATCTTATAATTTTCTTCTAGTCCAGAAAGCTGAGGAAGCAGGTGGTTGCATATCAAAAATTAAAACATGCATAAAGGCCAGCATGTATTCCTTCATTCAAATAAACCATGTATTTTGTACCTGCCAGGTATTAATGCATGCATTGCGCCAAAGACAAGGGGTCCGAAGGGCATAGCGCCATTTTCGACATACACATGCTGCCCTTCCTAAAGTGTAAGGAGTCATACGTGCAAAAACCTGAAATCAAAAAGAAATGCCCAAGTCAACTTGATCATGCAAACCTTGAAAATAAAATGCAGTCATATGTTAACCTTGTATTTCTTCAATGACTTCATCCCCATCCTCATATGTTTCTTACCACACTTTATAACATATGGATACCTGGGACATGAGTGCATCTCAATGAAGTGATATTCTTGCAGTAGCTAAACAAAGTTAATATTCAAAATGCTCATAATTTCACACTCAGTTCAGGGATTTTAAGAGCAGTCAGTTGCCATTCTACAAACAAAAAGTTGGGCTCCAATGACTGAAGTGGAGATAAAGAATAAAATTAAGCTATAAAAAATAGCACATTAACGTAGATACTTGGATTCCAGAGCATTATCTAAACTTACAACAAATTTGATCCAACAACAAAGTAAAAAAAAATATCTTAATAAAATTTTCAGAACAATGCTTTATGTTTCAAATTAAACCTTATGACCTATAAGAAAGTTAAATGCTGCAAACTGAGTTATATAATCCATTTTGCCCAACCAAAAGGAAGAAATGAAAAACGAACTACGGTAAACTGTCAAAACGAGGCTGAAAGAATACTAACACCTGTTTATCTCTGTCATGTCCCTTCTCAAATACATTAGTCACAAGGTGCAGCTATACATTTTTGGCACAATTTTTGCTTAGGAGGAGGACCCCACACTTAGACTTAGGAACTATAGGGGAAATTCGACTTTATTTTGCAGCTAGTGGAATGTGGGGGGCACCCACATGAGAAATTCGAACTTGGCCATCTGATGAGCTTGGAGGGAATCGAATGAGTGGATGGAGGGGCCCACATGAGGCTAAGGGGACCCAAGGTGATAAAAGGAGGATCAACTCTCATTTTCGACCATCTTGAACATTTGCAAACAAACACTCTTTTGTATGCTCTACTGCTTAGCGAGTCTACCACCTGTTTAGCCACGAATCCCTCACGCAGGAGATTCAACCTCTTCTTCGGGGGACCATTCGTGACTGCCCTAGGGAGGCTGTTCCATAGGAGTTTCAAGGAGTTAAGTACAATCACACACTTTAGCCATCAGCGCAAAAAGGGAACTGCATACTTCCTGGACAGCCAGAAACACACAGGAGAAGTTGGAAGCCAGCCAAGAGATTCATTGCTTGCTGGGAGTTTCAGGCGCTGAGGAGGCTACTTATTGAGGACATTTTTGCTGGAATTTGCAGCCAGCGAGACCAGTGCATCAGTTATTCGAATTTTTGGGCAGAGGGATTGCGCAGAGGCCTGTAGCAACAATTCGTGGGGACTTGGGAGAGCAATCAACCTTGGCCAAGAGCCATCCATGGAGCAAGGTGTTGGATAGCACAAGTACAACCAACATTTTAGAGGTGTTTACAGAGGGATTTTCAAGCTATTTCCTGCAAGTTGAATTTGGCAGTCGAAACTAGGGAAACGCTCCAAGGAGGCCGAAAATCCAAATTCAAAACCAGCGAAATTCCCTTTTGGGTTTTTCTGGGTTTTGTCCAAGGAGTCTGGGGTTGAAAGGATATAATTTTCTGGGAAATTTTTGGGCAGCTTCAGCAGTTCGAAGTTCAGCAAGGCAACAGTTTACTGGGGCAGCGCAGTGTAGAGTGGTGCAGCAGCTGGGCAGCCTTCAACTCAGCTATTTTTCCACCTAGGGTTGGTCTTGCTTGTTCATTTGGACAAGCCCGGGTGCACCATTCCATTTTATATTATATCTAGCCCTCTGATTTTTAATAATATGACTCAGCAGTTCCTGATTGGCAGCATTTTCATGGATGTCTAATGTGTGTTTTTATTTTCATATGTTGTTGCACTATTTATTTACTTGATATCACTCACATTCCCACTTGGGAACTTTATAGTGGTATCAGAGCCTAGTTCTTGGCTCAACTGTGGGGATTGTTTCCTATGAGAGAAGGGGACCAACAGAACATCACCTACCGTAGGCAAAGGTACAGGAGCAAAGAAAGGGAGTTAGAAATTACTCCAGACACGGAGGGCAGAGGGAAAGCAGTGGCCGGAGAGGAGGAAATGACAGAGCCCAAGAGCAGGGAGGAGATGGCTTTCAACAGCTTCCAGAGGGCCTTGAGTGACTTGGCCAAGGGACAGAAAGACATGCTGGAGATCAAGTCACAGAACAGAGAGAGGACCACGCCTAGAGGGTTTCTATGTGGAGAAACTTTCGAGGCCTCTCAGCCTTTCGATCACCCCTCACCAACAACACAACACCCTTCAGTCAATGCACCGACTCAAGCTACACTACCTTCTTTCGTGGCAGTTGCACAAATCGAGCCTGCAAGGGAGGAAGATCCTCCCCAGATGGGGTATTACTTTAGAGAGTGGCAGACCATGGATGAAGACTTCAAAGAAGCCCTCTCCTTCAGAGATCACTGCAAGCTCAAGAAGAGTGAGAGGAACAAGGGGTACGGAGGACAAGGGACCCAGAACTATAAGCTGCAGAGAACAATAGGGAGGATGTCTTTTCCTATATTTGATGGCACGGCCAGGGCTTGGGTTGAAAAGATGGACACATACTTTCAACTCAACCGCATGACGGAGCAAGAAGCCATTAAGATGGCCACGCTGCACTTAGAGGGGGGAGCCCATGATTGATGGTTTCACGTTAAACCACCTTGGGGCATGCCCAGATATTTTCCTACGAGGACTTCGCCTAGAGGGTGGTCGAGTGATTTGATCAAAGAGATCTGGAGGCTTCTTTTAGGAAGCTAACACAACTGCGTCAAACAGGCAACCCAGAGCAGTACTTCTCAGATTTTCTGCGTGTGTCAGTGATGGTCCCAAATCTATCTGAGGCAAGGAGGGTGTACACCTTCATTGACGACTTGCTTGAGCCCCTGCATGGACTGGTGAAGTCACACAAACCCTACACGCTGCAGGAAGAGATCTTGTGTGCTAGAGATCTATAGGGGGTCATCCCCAAGACTAGAGCACCATTTCCTGCACGAACCCCTTTCCCACAGAAGGGGCATGAGACTAGACCCCACCACCGAGGACCACACAAGGGAGGGAGCAATTAGATGAGAAGACAGAGAAGGACCTCCAGAGGAGGAAGCTGTGCTTCACATGCAGAGAGCCCTGAGCACCTGGCCATAGGTGCACTGCAGGTAGAGCACATTACATTGAGGTTTTTTCTAACAGTGACCAGGGGGATGAGGTGGAACAAGATTGTGGTGGGACAGACGGAGAGCCACCACCACCACCTCCACAGGGTGGGGCATCCCTTGCCCCAACAGGAGGAGTCCTTGCTTCTTTATGCAGGATTCCTAAGTTTTTGACACTCAAGATCAGAGGCATTGTACAAGGACAAAGGGTGTCAATGCTGGTGGACAGTGGGGCTACCCACAATTTTTTAGATGCAGCTGGTCCAGAGGAGGGGCCTCACCACAGCAAAGTTTGGGGGTTTCTCAGTCCTAGTGCTAGGTGACCGTACTATCCAATGCACTAGATATGTGCTATCCTTGACAATAGATATGGGGAACTACTCGATGACGGACCACTTCTTTGTGGTCGATGTGCCAGACACCAACATGTTGATAGGTGTCGAATGGTTGTATTCCCTTGGGCAAGTCACGACAGATTGGAGGAAACCAGAGATGGAGTTCATTGGGCCAGATGACAAACTGGTGGTCTTGAGAGGCATGTAGTCTTATCTGCCTCAGACAATTTTGGCCCACAGGATGGAGGCAGATCTACAGCATGGGGACATTGAACAGGCAATCAAGTTGAGGATCTCAGAGGCTGGGGGGCAGGCGCAGCCACCACCAGCAGACATACAGGCTTTACTAGACAAGAATGCGGTAGTGTTCGGGGACATTCCACCATGGCAACCACAAGATAGAGGATTTGAGCACACCACAGAGCTGGAGCCGGGTATACAAGGAGTGATCACTACTCCTTGCAGGCACCCCAAAGCCTATAAGGAAGAGATAGAGAAGGTCATCCAGGAGTTGCTTGCATTGGGCCATATCAAGCCAAGCTCTAGTCCTTTCGCTTCTTCAGTAGTGCTGGTGAAGAAAAAGGATGGAACCCTCTGGATGTGTATAGACTACCGGGCCCTCAACCAAAAGACTCTTAAGAATCGGTACCCTATTCCCCACATCGATGAGCCGATGGATGAGCTTAGAGGAGCCAAGTACTTCTCTAAGATTGATTTGTGTTCAAGGTACCACCAAATCAGAGTGAGGGATCAGGACATCCCAAAGACCACTTTTCGATGCCACTATGGGCACTTTGAGTTTCTAGTCATGCCATTTGGATTGACCAATGCTCCAGCCACATTCCAGTCTTGCATGAACCATATTTTCCAAGGACAGTTGAGGAGGTTCGTGCTGGTATTCTTCGATGACATCCTGATCTATAACCGAACATGGGAGGAGCACCTCCAACACTTGGAGGAGGTATTGCGCATTCTAGAGGAGCATCAGTTTTATTCCAAGCTCTCCAAGTGCGAGTTTGGATTGACAGAGATGCTCTACCTAGGGCATATCATTGGAGCAAATGGAGTGAAAGTTCACGAGGAGAAGATTCGGTCCATCCGGGATTGGTTAGTACCCCAAGATGTGACTATGCTGAGAGGCTTCCTGGGTATTTTCACCTATTACAGGAAGTTTGTCAAAGGGTTCTCGCAGCTGGCAGCACCTGTGACCGACTTGACCAAGAAGGGGGCGTTCGCATGGATTGATGGAGCACAGGCTACCTTTGATCACCTCAAGGAGGTGATGAGTAGTTGCCTTGTTTTGGCACTTCTGTACTTTTCCCAGCCATTAACAGTGGAGTGTGATGCATCGGAGGTGGGAGTTGGAGCAGTATTGTCACAGGAGGGGCATCCCATAACTTTCGAGAGTCGGAAGCTCCTACCGCATGAGTTGTTATATTCCATATATGACAAGGAGATGCTGGCCATTATGCATGCATTGGCCAAGTTCCACCAGTACTTTGTGGGCAACCGGTTCCGAGTGAAGACTAATCACAACAGTCTTCGACATTTCATTGAGCAGCAGGGCCTCAATGACAGGCAACAAAGGTGGGTCAGCAAGGTGCAGAACTATGATTTTGACATCGAGTATGTGCGAGGGAAGCACAATGTAGTGGCCGATGCTCTATCTCAGAGACCATCTAGGTTATCTCTCATGAGCATCTGCCAGGATTGGAGGGCTCAGTTGTTGGTGGAGTACTCCAAGGACAGGAGGCCATGGGAGGTATTGGAGGGGACACATGCAGATGAGCATTAACGTGTGATGGATGAGGTCATCTATTACAAGGGGCGCATTTACTTAGTGCCCAACTCGCAGTTGAGGCAGAAGATACTCCAGGCAACTCATGATTCACCATTGTTCGGACACCAGGGGTTCTGGAAGACTTATATGGTTGTTCGGGAGAGGTTCACGTGGAAGGGCCTTAAGGAGGACGTGTTGTAGCACGTACAGGAGTGTGAGGCCTGTCAGCGGAACAAGGGGGAGTTGACTCACCCTGCAAGACTACTATAGCCACTTCCCATTCTGGAGGGGAAATGGGAAAGTATTTCGATGGATTTCATCAGTGGGCTTCCCACAGTACAGGGGAAGGATTGCATATATGTAGTGGTCGACAAATTGACCAAATTTTCCCATTTCTTCACCATCCCCACTAGGTACACGGCTGCACAAGTTGCCGAGTTGTTCTTCCGGGAGGTTTTCAGGCTGCATGGGCTCCCTAAGAACATAGTGAGCGACAGAGACAGCAAGTTCATGGGTGGCTTTTGACAAGAGCTCTTCAGGTTGGTTGGGACCAAGGTTACTTGGGAGCATAGTTTTAAAAACCGGCCTAGCTAACAGGTTACCGATCTAACCAACCAGTTAGCAGGCCCACCGGTTGGAACCGGAGCAAAAACCCGGTTTAGGTAGTTGTATGGCGAGAAATGGGCCCTAACCAGTCCTAACCGACTGGTTTAGGACGGAACCGGCCGGTTTGTGGTCAAATCAGCTGGTTCCGCCCTAAACCGACTGGTTTAGGACGGAACCGGCCGGTTTGTGGTCAAATCAGCTGGTTCCACCCTAAACCGACCAGTTACCTGCCATGCTCGCAGAGGACCCACACAACAACTTATCCAAGGTGGTTTAGGGTTTTTGGAGGGAAAGTAAGGGTCCTTTCCCTCCAAAAACACCCTCTCCAAGCCTTTAAGAGGCCCTTCTCCCTCTCATTTGTCTCACACATTTCATTTGGAGTGTTTGTGAGTTTGCTTGGGAGCTTGGAGAGTGTTAGGTTTTTGCTGGAGTAGTGGAACAGCAAAGTTTAAGCTAAGTAGTAGTCATCATGCCTTCAAAAGCCAGAGATACTGCATGGGCTCATTGTGATATGATTGATGGCAAAATGATCTGCAAATATTGCCAAAAATCCATTGAAGGAGGGGGTATCAACAGGTTCAAGCAACACTTGGTTGGGATAGGAGGCCATGTAAAGCCATGTGGAGCACCAAATGAAATAATAGGGCATATTAGGGCAGAATACCTTCAAAAGTTTGAGACTCGAGTCACTGAACCAATAGAGAAGTTTGTGACTGCAAAGTTTGGGAGTTGAGACTCAACCAACTGAGTTTGATCATGATGACTCATGAGAAGTTTCAAGTGATAATGTTGATCACTATTATCATATAGGTAGACTTGAATCTTGTAGTAGGCCACTGGCCCCATAGTTTGTAGGCTTTGCTTTTGCACTCTAGAGGCCATTTAGAACCTCATTGCTTATGTATTTTGTCGATGATATGTATTGCACTCGGTGCCATTTTGATATATTCACCTTTACATGGTATATAAATCAGCAATCTTTGCATATTTTGTATCTATTGGCTTGGAATCATGGTTTTAAATCTTAAAAATAGTTTTTTCATTAAAAATTAATTATTTAATGTATTTTTCTAAAACTGGTTCATTTAGACCTAACCAGTCCCAGTTCGACCGGTTCCGGTCGGTAACCCGATTCATTAGGTGGATTGGTCTGGTGACCGGTTCCGGTTTTTAAAACATTGCTTAGGAATGAGAGAGAAAACAGGGAGTTGGAGCGAAAACGGGAGCAGGAGCAACATTTTCAGAAGCTTCCGGTTTGGAAGCAAGTCCCGGTTTGGAAGCAATATGTGTGTGTGTGTGTGTGTTGATGCATATATGTCAACAAAAACATGTAGAATGATGAATTAGATATAAAAAAACATAGATTGAACCATATAACAACAATCATCTAGAAGTTATAATCTTCATCAACCACGTCCACAAGTTAGTAACATAGTAACATACAATATATTGAGTCTCATGATTCATCAATCTTAAAGTTTCAAGCTCTCAAAATTCAATATATAAAATTTATCATCATTGATCACCAAAGTTGTACTTGTAAACTAAGTGTAACCATTACAACAAATAATATCTAACACGAAATGAAATGTTATAAAATGAAATTAAATGAAACAACTTTCAACTTTCTTGAAGCATCATATTCATAATTCATTACTAATGAGTTATAATTGCCAACTTCAAACTTCAAACTTAAATTGTCATATATTGTTTACAAAAAATATCATAATAAATATGAAAGAGTCGATAGTTATAAAAACTACTTCAAACTAGAAAAGGCAAGTAAATCTGTTATCTATTGCTAATGCATGGGCCTCTTGCCACCACGAGAAATGTCTAATTTTTTAGTCTTGTTGGAAAATCAAGATCTTTGTCATTAATATCACCCTCTAAGCATTAATATCCAAAGGTATCTTTGTCACTACCTCTGGATCTGTATAGGGATCTTTGTCATTAATATCACTCTCTAAGCATTAACATAAGATAGAAAAAGAATAGCA
Organism: Pinus taeda; assembly: GCA_000404065.3. Taxonomy (NCBI): domain Eukaryota; kingdom Viridiplantae; phylum Streptophyta; class Pinopsida; order Pinales; family Pinaceae; genus Pinus; species Pinus taeda. The sequence continues at coordinate 105,438 of APFE031370288.1, read as the reverse complement.
TGTCAAAGTCAAGATTTTGTTTGAGTGATGTGTACATTTTTAGGAGGGTCATGATAAAGGAGTTCGACAACCAATGTCACTAACATCAAGGTACATAGAGGGATTGGTGCTCTTGATTAAATACGAGTTCCATACCCTAATAGATGACAAAATCTAATGGAAACATTGGAATCCCCCCAATCCTGAAATCTTGAAAAACTGATAAGTCTGTTGAATTTTGAATGAAATCTAAAATTCTACTTTCTCCATATGAAATCCAATGGTCGGAACCACTCTCAAACATCCTGAGTCATTTCATGGTAATGTTAAAAATTTAAGTAAAAGGATGAAAATGAAGATCAAGGAGAATGTCACTTTTACTTTAAGAATTTACCATTACCATGAATTGCATATCAATACAAGGGCCATAGACTTGATCATTAGGCTGCCCCACTCAAAACTTATTTGTTTGTTTGAAAACAAATTGCATTTGGAATATTACGGCAATTTTTTTTTTTACAAAAAAGAATAAATGCTCCCGAAAATCCAGGGAGCGTTATTTTTTTAGGGAGCACGCTCCCGAGACGTTCCGGAGCTGCTCCCGCTCGCAGCGCGATTTGGGAGCAGGAGCGAGAGGGGGGGCGCACTCCCCCGGAACCCTGGTTGGGATGGATCTCACTCCTAGCACCAGTTATCACCCTCAAACAGACGTCCAGACGGAGTGTCAACCAATGGTTGGAGGGGTACCTTAGGAACTATATGACAGGTCAGCAGAGGACGTGGATTTGGAGGTTGCACTTGGGCAAGTACTGCTACAACACCACGCACCACATGTCTATCGATATGACTCCTTTCCGTGCCCTTTATGGATATAATGCACTGACTTTTACTGATATTGTTTTTGGAGACAGCCAGGCCCCAAAGGCCAAAGACTGGGTCCAAGGGAGCCAAGATATCCTTAAGGATCTCAAGGATAATTTAATGACAGCTCAAAATCAGCAAAAACTTTATGCAAAATGGCACAAGACAAAGAGGCACTTTGAGGAGGGGGACTTAGTATACCTTCGGTTGTAGCCTTACAGGCAGTCTACACTGAAACAGAAGGGGGCTAAGAAGCTACAACCACGCTTCTATGGGCCCTACCGGGTGACTAGGCGAGTTGGGGAGATGGCTTATGAGCAGGAGCTGCCTCCAGGGAGTAGAATCCATAACGTGTTTCATGTCTCATGCTTGAAGAAGGTGTTGGGACAACAGGTAACAACAACAGCTGATCTACCCCCGTTGAATGATGAGGGCCACTTGGCGTTAGAACCAGAGGCAATTTTGGAGAGCAGGGAGAGGAGACTGAGGAGCAAGACCATCAGGGAGTTCTTGGTATGCTAGAAGAACTTGTCGTATGAGGATGCCACTTGGGAAGGTGAGCACATATTGGAGCACCCAACTTTGAGGTTGTTTGAGGGCAAGCAAGATTTGGGAGGGGAGGATTGTCATGTCCCTTCTCAAATACATTACTCACAATGTGCAGCTATACATTTTTGGCACAATTTTAGCTTAGGAGGAGGACCCCACACTTAGACTTAGGAACTATAGGGGAATTCTACTTTATTTTGCAGCTAGTGGAATGTGGGGGCCACCACCCACATGAGAACTTCGAAATTGGCCATTCAAAGAGCTTGGAGGGAATCGAATGGGTGGATGGAGGGGCCCACATGAGGCTAAGGGTACCCAAGGTGATAAAAGGAGAATCAGCGCTCATTTTCAACCATCTTGAACATTTGCAAACAAACACTCTTTTGTATGCTCTGCTGCTTAGCGAGTCTACCGGTCGTTTAGCCACGAATCTCTCACACGGGAGATTCAACCTCCTCTTCGGAGGACCATCCGTGCCCGCCCTAGGGAGGCTGTTCCACAGGAATTTCAAGGAGTTCGGTACAGTGACACACTTCATCCATCAGCGCAAAGAAGGAACTGCGTACTTCCTGGGCAGCTAGAAACACGCAGGAGAGGTTGGAAGCTAGCCAAGAAATTGATTGCTTGTTGGGAGTTTCGGGAGTTGACGATGCTACTTGTTGAGGACATTTTCGCTGGAGTTTGCAACCAGCTAGACCAATGCATTAGTTATTCAAATTTCTGGGCAGAGAGATTACGCAGAGGCATGTAGCGGCAATTCGTGGGGACATGGGAGAGTAGTCAACCTTGGCCAAGAGCCATCAGGGGAGCAAGGAGTTGGATAGCACAACCACAACCAACATTTCAGAGGTGTTTACAGAGGGATTTGCAGGATATTTCCTGCAAGTCGAATTTGGCAGTCAAAACTAGGGAGAGGCTCAAGGAGGCTGAAAATCCAAAGTCAAAACCAGTGAAATTCCCTTCTAGGTTTTCTCTAAGGAGTCTGGCGTTGAAAGGATATAATTTTCTGGGCAGTTTTTGGGCACCTTCTAGCAGTTCAAAGTTTAACAAGGCAGTCTTTTACTGGGGCGGCGTAGTGCAGAGTAGTGCAGCAGCTGGGCAGCCTTCAGCTTAGCTATTTTCCCACTTGGGGTTGGTCTTGCTCATTCATTGAGACAAGCCCAGGTGCACCATTCCATTTAATATTGTATCTAATCCTCTGATTTTTAATAATATGGCTCAGTGGTTCCTGATTGGCATCGTTTTCATGGATGTCTAAAGTTTTTTTTTTTTTTTCGGTATGTTGTTGCACTATTTATTAGCTTAATATCACTCACAACTACTTAGGAACTTTAAAATCTCATAATCCTATTCCCTCGGTATATTTGTAAATGTATTTGACATAAGAAGAAATGAGGAATGCTCCATAGAAAAGGGATTTACTTTATTAGCTTTTTCGTTGCTCTGAAAGCGTTTATGCCATGTTAGGTGTGCCTTCATGTGATGTAAGGTGCATGGTGAAACCCTAGCCCCTTATTTGTATATTAGACCTTTTGGTCGATGTCATTTGAAAAGATTCACATACGTAATTGCTTGACCTTAGACTTGGTGTTGTATATGGCATACTCCTTGATAAGGCAATTATCTTTTTTGGCATCAATATCTTCTACATACCACATATGTTGAGGAGGATGGTTACTAGAATGGATGTTGGATCTACCTTGGAGGAGGAGCATTGGGCATTAGGAGGTAGGTGGTTTAGCCCTAGGAGCACTAGGACCACTTGGCATGCCTTAGGAGGATGAGCACTTTCTCAAGGAAGCTTGGATTAAGGGTGCATTGCTACAAGTTGTATGTGGACCTGAGACACATTTGTTGAGGAGGGTCATTGGAGCATTGGAAGCTTATCTTGGAGAACAATGAACCTTGTGATGAGGAGCTATTCACACTTGGAACCCATTCTTCGAAAGCATACCACTTAAGAAGCCTTGTCTTGACTTGCCTACACCTTGGACAGAGAGCACTTCACTTGGAGACCTTATCTTCATGATTAGATCAAGTTGCCTTTGGACCTAGTCCACTTAAATATTGTTGGCCTTCCTCACCTATTCTATATAATGGGAGGAGGAAATGGTTAGTTGTAGTAATCATCTAGGGGGGAGAGAGTGTTTAGTTGTAGTAATCATCTAGAAGCATGTGAGAGTTCATTTGTGTAATATTCCTCATGGAAAATTTGTAGTGATAACAAAGACGTGCAATAATTTCAAAACAAAAATATGTTCAGCAAATACACATATAACAGAAAATTCTCCTCAAACACCAAACTGGCCAATTTTCATCAAATATAATGGTTGGAGTACAATAGAAGATGGAAGAGGTGCACTTGGGCTTGCACAAGGCAAGCTCAAAGCCTCAAGTGATCAATACAAAAATGTCCAACTACTGTAGAAGAGCTGCTCTCCAAAAAACTGCATTGGCCCTATGTTTTTGTACTACTGGTTGATTTCAGGCGGTGCTTTACCCCCTCAAAACTACCCAGAAAAATCTGTAAAATTAGGAGTGTATTCCTTGCCAAAAACCCAGAAAGGATTTTCCCTAACTCCAAGCCAAAAATGAGCCCACCAAGTGATGTAGATTCTCCAACTAACTAGTAATTCGCCCTGCTATAAGAATGAAAATTTAAGGCCTGAATATTGCCTGAAAATTTCTATAAAATTAGTCAGAGACTCCTCTCAATAAACCCACAAAAACCCAGAAAGGGTTTGGATTGAATCCAATGTGCCCCAGTGACCCCAAGAAATATGTATGTTTCTAACTAACTGGAAAAATGCCTTGTAGAAAGAATTCAACTATAGAAGGCCAATCAATTACTGGAAAAATCTCCTCCAACCCCTGCAAATCACTCCTCAAAGCCTCTTTATTTCTCCTTAGCCCGAACTCCCCAAATCTCCCTGTCAAAATGTTTGTGCAGTCGTTGTCCAGAAACACCTGAAATTGATAAATTTAGCCCTCCAAAATGCAGCACTCTCGACCTTGCAAATCAGCAAGGAAAAACTCGCCCTCCCTATGGATAAATCTCTGCAAATTCTCTGACCAAAACTACATTGTTTGCTTGCTTCTCTCAGCCCCTTCGAATTTCGTTTTGCGCCCTCACAGAAGCATGCTCTAGCAAGAAATGGTCAACAATGTAGCTCCTAGAGAAGCCCTGAGATGGACTCATTTTTACTCCCCTAGGGTGACACTCGAAGTTCACCAAAGGTAGAGGTGGAATTCCCGCTTGGAAATTCCTTGTGCTAAACAACACGATTGTCTTGGTTAAGCAACTCAAGAGAACTAAAGTTGAAATTGTAAAATGACCAAAGATGTCCCAAAATGAGAGCCTCCTTGCTCTATTTATAATTGTTGGCCTCTCTCTCCCTTGGTGGCCCCCACTTTCCACTAGTTCATCTCCTATTTTTTCTCTCCCTTGCTCCACAAGTGCGTATTCCCTTTTTGTCTCTCTTGTGGCCCCCACCTGCTAATGAGTTGCAATCTTGCCTTTTAACCCAAGCTCCTCAAGCTGAAATCATATCCAAAACTCGAACTACAAAATTGTGCTATGCCTAGCACCTCCCCAATAAACTTCGTTAATCTCCACAAATCAAAAATCAAAATTGGGGATATTACAGTCCTCCCCGCCAAAAATTGTTTGCCCTTAGGCAATGTCTAAACAAGGACCCTCTCTAGCTGTTGATCCCCATTGTTACTGCAACTATGCCAGGGTCCCAGATACGCAATTGAATCGTCCCTGACATCTGCACTATCATGTCATGAAGGAATCCCTCAATACCAGGATCTAAAGCCATCATGTCCAACGTGAAGCTCCCCTTGCTCCACTCATTATCCTACCATGTATAAGTACCAAAAGCCCTCTGCATACCATAAATGAGTAGGGAACCACAATCATGATAACATAACACTCTATCCAACTCCTCTTGAAGCTTCCCTACTAAGTGGTCCATCTCATACACTCTAAGAGTAAACTCCTAAAGGTACCACCCAATCCCTGTAGAGATAAAGTCTCGCTTGCATCAGCTTCCCCTTATATCTTCCTACCAATGCCCCTCCCATGCTGATGAAGTCCCCCACACTATCAACGAATCACTAAATCCCAGTGGAATATCTGAATGATCTCCCCCTGTAGAAATCAATCCATCCGCAAGGGTAGTTGTACTGCCAAATCGTATGATGTATGAATCCCACGCTAGTCTAAAATGGGTGCCACCATGTTGTCATTGCGCAACTCTGACCATGACAGTCTGCCCATCATGTGCAAGTTGTATCCTCCTCTCTTGGGACATGATGGAAAAATATCTATAGATCCCCAAGGCAGCTAGCCTAGTAATCTCCACGATGTCACGGCCTAGCCATCCAACACTCACTTTGATCCATAGCAGCAATAAGGAAAACAAACCTTGCGATGCAACAAAGGCCTCAACGCTCACCCACATGTCAAACCAAGTGTGAGTTGGGTTATCCTTTGTCCTAATCCCACTCATCACAAAACAAAGTGTCCCATCAAACAACCAACTCCCCGGATTCCACATCCAGAATGGTTGCATCATAGTCCTGACAGCTGCTGGCACCAACCTGTACCACGTCTCAAGCCCCTGCGTGCAATCAATATATGGACTTCCTACATCACAAAGCAATCTAGTGGGCGTGAAATTGCCCTTCGTCGACAGTACTACGTAGTGGGATCTGTCATCCTGCCTCTTGAAATTCCTCACAAATACTGCCTGGATTCTAAACATTTGTCTGCAAGTAAGGTCCACCAACCGCTGTAGATGCTCCTGACGCACCTCAGAATGTCTTGCCAAAAGGGGGTCATGCATCTCCCTGAGTGTGGGCTTAACGGTGGTGCAAGTGCTACCTCTACAGAAGATCGGAATACCCCCAAAAATGCATCCACCAACTCGTGCTCTGACCATATGCCAAAGCTGGAAAGCCTCTCTTCTGATGCACCGTGTCTCATCCAACTGTCTTAGACCATCCTCCAGGGTCCTGTTGCTCATGATGCAAGCATCAAGAGACAATATCCAAGTCCCCTATGTCAGTGTGCAATGATGGAGAGTGAAAAATGGAAGCTCACAGTCAACCTTGTCATCAACTCACTCTCCAAATCTCACTGTGCCAAACCCAATGGTGTTCCTGATGCCCTCGTCAGGAGATCTCTCTGGCGGCAACACTTCAACAACCTGTCGTGCATCACCATCCTCTACTGCACTCAAATACTTGCCCCAACGCTCCTCTGCATAGCACTGAACTCCGTGGCACAACCCCATGCACCACTAGATACCAACGCTCAATGCCATGCCACCATGTACCATATGGCATCCCATATGTGCCCATAAATCCACCACTCTACTAGTACACCCACCACGATGTGATCTACACCTCCTCATCTGCCCAGGTACACCTATGTGGCCCAAATCCTCACATGCAATCAGGAATAACGTTACCATTGCAATGTCCCCATTTTTATTTTTCTCCATAGAACAACGAGGGTGGATTTCCAAGGCATGGGATGGCCAGGTCAGTGGAGCAAGTCTATGTCATCAGGGGTCCCAATGGAGTTTTGAGGGGTTTTCATGGGGTCCAATGGCATTCGCTTGGCATATTCATCATCATGAGCAGTTTCGCACATCTTGTTTTTGGTTCCATGACTTTTTGATAATTCCTGTAAAACAGGATTATTGTTGCCATAACTTAATTAATTATGCTCAAGTTGGCATTTCACGGAAATTAATTGATGGAACACCTCAGTGTAATAGCTCATTGGAACCGAACGAGAAGATCTACAGGATGGGATGTTGAGAAGTGACTTCCAGTGGCCTAAGAGAGTATGGTGGGCAATTTACCATTTTCCTTAGTTAAAAATTACTTTAATTAGTCATTTAATTAAGGAAAAATAAGCCAAAAGTAACTTAAGTGAAATAAACTTAAATTAAAAGGTCACTTAAGATAAAGTCAATGTTGAAGCTTCTAGAATGATAATAAAATAATAAAATAAGATGCTTCTAGAGGCTTGAAGATCTATCCATCAGATCTGTAAAAGAGGAGGAGGACGTCATTTCGAGACATCTTGGATTTGTTATTGTTTCTTGTATGAGAGGTTGAGAACCCGATTCTCTACTCCATTAGTAGCCCCACGACAGAAACCCTCGGGTAGTTTAGAGAGATTGGGGGAGCACCCATCTCCCCTTAGTGGATTCATTCAGAATTCACAGGAGCTCTTCCTGGTTGTAGTTTCATTTTGAGAGGCTAGGTCCATTGCTATAGCAGACACATTTTGAGGTCGGATATAGTTAGCAATAGCTGTTCGAGTTTCTAAGCGATTTCCAGCTATTTCATATTGTTATGTACTCCTATTTTTGGTGGATATAATAAAGCCAAGATTTCTTTTTGCTCATCATCGTTATTTGCATGTTCTATGTTGTTAAACTTTACATGGCAATCTTTTGTTTATGAATGGAAATTTTATGTGAAGGGTTTGTTCCAGATTTATTTCATTTGGGACATTACAGTGGTATCAGAGCCCTGGTTTTGGCTTAGCCTGTGGATTTTTCAATTTTCAGTTGCAACTATTATTGTTAGAGGACTTGTCGGAGATGTCGAAAACCCAGTTTCCTGTAGAGAAATGAGAAATTGTTGAAAGGAGTTTGAAAATTTTTCTCATTAAACATGCGACAAATTCTCAGTGAAATTGTTGCCTGAATATAAAGTTTTGGACAAGTTTTATTATATGGTGGCCAAAAATTATGTTTTTTTCCAAAAGACCGATTGGTGGGTGCAGTCAAATATTTTGAAGAGGGTCGTATTGAAATTGTCAAATGTCGTATATTAAAGGTGCCAACTATTAATTTCAAAGGCGGAAATTAACTGAGCATAGCATAGGGGATACGTACTATCAACCCGGCTGTCCAAAAGCCAGAGCTGAATTGTATGCGAAGGAGCCATGCATATGAATTTTGAAGGGTCAAATAATTTTGGGCGAAGGAAATCGTAGCACAATATTTATTTGTGAAGATCGTTAGTGTTATACACTGGAAAATTAACCCCCCGCAGATTGAAATTGTCCATCGATGGGAGGCTAAATAACATTATCGAGCCAAAGTTTAGAGTTGAGCTCTATTGAAGTCAAATTTCACTGAAGATTCAGAAAGTCGTATGTCCGATCATGGTGCCAAAGGGAATACACACTAGAAAGACTGTTAAAATTGGCAACTAGGGCCAAACTCCATGTCGGTCATCCTATTTATGGTTGCTGATATTTTTCCTAGATTCCTCTCATCGAGAGGTGTAGGATTGATCTAAAGATCATCCAATTCCGACAAGTATTTTTGGAGATATGAATTTATTTCTAATTACTTGACAAATTGTCAAGGTTGGCCAGCAGCTAAGTGTGTGGCACACATGCCCATCGTTTCATATAAATAGAAGAGAGGTTGAGTCATTTGGAACTCATTCAATCACTCATCTTCTCTCTCCTACACATCAAAGGGGCCTCTCTCTCTCACACGTGTGGCTAGAAAAGAAGACGCAGTAGGACAAGGCAAACGCAGGAAGGACGCAAGGGCTGCAGGTCATCTCTTTGACCAGCGTTGACCAAGCGTTGACCATCTAGGAGTGTGGATTTGGTGTGGCTGCCTCTCCTAGGCAGGCCGCAGATTTTGGCACAAAAACCAAGGCGATTTGACCTTTGGTTTGACCGGTGTTGACTGCCCTAGTTTGGGGCAGCAAGTTGACTTCAGTCAACTGCAGTTTGACTGCATTTTCAGGGCTGTTCGAGGGTTAGCTGACCAGAAATTGACGAAACATATTGGAGGTCAATTTCCACTCGTTTGACCAAGTTTGACTTTGTTGATCTAGGGTTTGCTGCTGCTGATATAAAATTACAAAATCCTAATTTTGTACTATTTCTCTCTGCTAAACTATTGAAGATAAAAGAAGATTTGATCAAAGGGTTTCCCCGCATTGGGGTTTGTCCCTGGCTAGCTGCCACATTTTGTGTCTCTTGTCTTGGCTTGTTTTCTGTCGACCATTTAATGTTCTATCTGCATTTTACTTTATATATATGTGATTTCTAATCTGTGGGTAATAAGAAGAAAAATAAGTAAACTGCTCTAAGCATAGAACATAACATAATTTAACAAAGACCGAATATCAGTCCTCTTCCAGTCTTGAAGACTAGATCAAAATTAATTTTTGAAGACCTAGGTCGAATTTAGTCAAGGACCTGGAACATTGGGCTCTCTAAGCCACACGCAGAAATAATTGTCGCTCTGAGCTCATTCCATTAGACAGCTATAGTTAGCAAGCTCGTGGAGCTACAACTGGACCACCCTGCGAGCAAATTGTTAATGACGACGGGATAGTGTCGGGCGTTTTCGGTACCAGTGCATTGGTATGATGCAGTCATCAATTGAACGATCTGAGCTTGGGTTGATAATGTATAAACTGCTATGATTGTCAGAGTCTGTGCACATTATTTGACAAAGTAGCTGATCGACTGGCAGTGAATAACATTAGCAATCATGATCGGTGTGAGTTGGGGAAGCATATGCAGTGGGTCAATAATAATACGAGGTCGTTGTAGAAGACGGCAATTGGTTGCGTCTAGACATACGCTTCCCTAATCTGATCAGCGCTTATGATGAATCTAGTCCAGTCTAACACTGGAAAAAAAAACATTAAATATGCTATGTGATACCGTGCGAGGTGGGACAGGGCTGAGAGAAATCGCCTTTGAGGAACTTTTCAATTATAGGGCTACGCAAATTTCACTGGCCAAATTAATCTAGCATGTTCAAATTGTTATTGTGATCGATGGCATATTATTTAAATGGAGCACGAGGAGTTTGCATCCGTTGAGACTGGGTCATGTGTATACTTTGCTTGGCGGCCGAATTGATCTGATTGGTATGCTCAACCAAATTCCAATCTAATCATCCAGGTCTGAAGAAGGGACGAACATTATATTTCCAGATTGTTTGAAGCAGTATTTCTGACCAGCCAACAAGAACCAATTTCAATCTAAAAATGGGGCCTAACCATTTCGTCAAATTCCTCATCGATTTCCAGTGCAACAGAAGAAGATTGATTTCGCTCCCTATGAGGACCGAATTGCTGGTGCTATCTCTTACTATAAATTTAGTGGATCAAATTTCATTCATGTCTTTAAGGGTGGAAGGGACCAATTTATTGTAATTACTAACAGACTTTTGGCTCAAATAGTTTGCATTACAATGCTGGAAATGATCAGTTTTGTTGTAGGTTATTACAGCATGTTGGGTATCTGTGATATGCATTTCCAAGTCAGGCATTGAGTAGAGGTTCCTCCACAAGCTGCATAACCAGAAGAAAATACACACACACACACACACACACACACATATATATAGGGGAGCCGGCCATTATTCTTCTCAGAGTTGAAAGATACAAGACCCAGCAGCACAATCTTTGCGCCACTACTCAGGTTTTGTTCCTTTGAATGCGTTGTACTTTTCAAGCTGATATTAGGACTGTTAATTTCTGAGTTTGCCATATAATTTTTTATCAGTTGTCACTATGAAGAATCTTCAGACTTGTTCTGGATGAGTAGGGAAGAAAGTATTTTTCTGAGCATATATTCTTGTTTTTATATGTCATTCCAAACCAAAACCCAAGAAAATTCACCTACAGCTCTACTCTCAACAAAATGTTTGACAAAAGACTCAGAACTTAGTTACCAGTTTGAGGAAATTTTCAGTGGTAGCAGATTATTGATGGCTGCCTGTAGTGGCTTCCTGTGAGGGATAGAAGATTGGCACTTTTTTCATATTGCAGAATAAAGAGTCTTACCCAATGTCTCGTGATATTTCTACTGCATACTGTCATTAGTCATATAGTCTGATTGTCCTCCTTGTTGGAAGGCTGATATAATTGTCCAACTATTGTTGAGTTGAGTGAGGAGTCTATGTATTGAGTCAACTACTGTTATGTACTTTTGTTGGGCTGTCAGTCAAAGCCTTGCTTGATGAACTTACCATCAGTAAACAAACATGGATCAAACCTTTATAAACTTCATTGATAAACCAGCAGCGGCAAACAACAGACCCTTCTCAAAGGGGGTCTATGCCATTCTTCAGAGAGAACAGCCAAGGGATGTGCAGCAGGAGCAGGAGATTGGACACAAAATATTTGCACTTGGGACAGAGTTGAAGCACATGAGGGTCACATGGAAAGTTCTCTTCAAATTTTATGAACTAGATGCACTCATTTCCAATGTGAGCAAGTTAGAGGGGAAGGAATTGATGTGGGCTCATACAACTCAAGTTCTTGGAGGAACCTTGTGAAGGGGTCAGACTTCCAGTTGCCTCTTGCCCTAGTAGCATCATGATGCTGACTGCCTCTATAGCTCCTTACAATGATGATGTTATGAAGAGGGTCTTCGAGCTGATGATAGAAACCTTGCAAGATTTGGATAGCAGTGAGGGTCCTACATTTGGGAAGAAGCTTTAGGTTCTAAAAATTATGGCCATGACTAAGACATACAAAATCATTTTTGATCTAGAGTGTGATCGTTTGATCCTACAGATGTTCCAATGCTTCTTCAGCAGTAGGAAACATCATCCTGACACAGTCATAGCACACATGCAGTCCATCTTGTCATCATGTATGAGAGGTCATGATTCCATTTGCCAGGAGTTGCAGTCTCGATTGTTGTTTGTTTGGAGGATAGAACAGTTGGTCTCACATATTGCTTATGAACTAGCCAAGAGGTTGGTTCAGCAAAACATTGGGTTGTTCAGGAGGCAGTTGACCAGGGAGGAGTTGCTCAGGTTTTGGGGATCATGCAGCAAGAATGAGATGAGGAGAAAGGGACTTTGCTTTGTCTATAAGGGGCCTTGGGAACCTGACCACTCATGCTTGAGTGACGCTGAGGAGATGACAACGGTAGAGCAGGAGGAGATTCCTTCCGACTTTTAGGGTGAGGATTCTTCTTTGGACAAGTCCATGGGTTCATACGATGATCCCTTTGAAGAGCACGAGCAGTCATGTGGAGTTGATGACAACAACCCAAATATGCATCCATATGTGGTAGAGGAGTATGATGAGCAGCTAATTGTTCCCATAAAGGAAGGAGATCTGGGAGCAAATCAACGACTGATGATTCAGCATAGACGAGCATGAAATAGATGACACACACAGTGTGCAGGATGGGCCAATGTTGCAAGGTCAGCCAGTGGCTCATGTTGAGACCATGATGGAGGATGAGTAAACAGCCTTGGGGGCATCCATTGGAGTGGAGCAGACAGATGTGCAGGCAGCCTCCAGGGAGGCAGTATTTGTTGTAATGTTCCTCAACAAGAATGTAAGTGATATACAAAGCATGCAAACAATCCAGCAATCAGAAAAACGAAATATACATTAAGCACCCATGGAAACACAGGAAATAGAGAACTGCTAAGCCATTTTATTACTTCTTCAGGAGAAAATACAATAGTAAAATAGAATGGTGCACCTGGGCTTGTCTCAATGGACAAGCATGACAAAACCCATGTGAGAAAATGTTGAACTGAAGACTGCTACAACTGTTGCACCAAACTGAACTGCGCTGCCCTAGAAAACTGCTATGTCTGCTAACTTCAAAGGGCTGGAATCACTGCTTCCCGTGCTCAAAAAATTATGAGATTTCAGCTCCTTTCTACTTGGTCTAAACACAGAAAAACCCACGAAATAATTGGCCAAATGTTGACCTCGAAATTTTGGCCCAAATTTCCCTTAGCTCCTCTACCTGATGGTTGAGTTAGGACCCCTGTTTGACCCCTTAGATCTGCCTGGAAAATTTTATAAATTTAGGAGTGTGATCCTTGCCAAAAACCAGAAAGGGTTACCCTTCGTTCCAAACTTCAGAAATTCGACCTTCACAGCTTGGCCCTCCTCCAATTTCGAATTTTGTTGCTGTGACTGATCCTGTCAATCTCTGCTCTCTCAACTCCAGCAAACCTCCTCAAATGGCCCTCCAAGTGATCTCCTACTTCTCTCGGGCAGCTCCAACTCTACAATTCCTTCCTCCAACTCCCACGTGAGCCTAGTGACGGCTCTCTGCACGGGCCCAGGTAACTGTAAATCGAACTGCTGGGATGCTGGCTCTATTGGCTCCAAAATCACAAGAAAGGTTGGCCCTTTGCTGCTCTCCCAATCCTCTAACTCTCCCGGAAAATTCTTGATCACTGATAGCTCCAAACTCCCCTTGTGTATTCTCTAGCTAACCAAAAATACGCACTCCCTGTTGTGGCTGAAAGGTAGTGTTGTAACACACTCCCGGAACTCCTGAAATACTTATGGATCCACCTCTCTAGGGCGAGCACGGATGGTCCCCCGAAGTAGAGGTTGAATCTCCTGCTTGAGAGATCCGTGGATAAACAATCGGTTGACACAACTAAACAGCAGAGTGAACAGTCAAATAACTTTGATTGCAAGGTGTAAGAAAAAAATCCAAAATGAGAGTTTCTCCCTCCTTATAACTCCTTGGGCCTCCCTATCCTCATGTGGTCCATTCATCCACCTATTCGAATTTCACTCCAAGCTATTCGAATGGGCCAATTCGAACTCTCATGTGGGTGGCCTCCACATTCCACTAACAACTAAATAAAGTCAAATTGCCTCCTAAGTCCCTAAGTCGAATTTTGATGGGTTCTCTTCCTTAGCGAAAACTATGCAAAATTGTGCAGCAACACCCTATTACAAATGTGTTTGAGAAGGGACATGACATTTGTAGACACGTCTTCAGGAGATGTTGGAGCATGATAGGATAGCTTTTCAGTAGATTGGTGGATTGGAGTAGTGTGGAGTTTCCTTTTCAGTCGAGGCAGTGTTGATCTAAAGATGATCTGAGGTTGTCATTGATGTCAACCCAAGCAGCACCAGGGGCTACCCTGATCTTGCAAGGGAATTTTGACATGACAACTTACTCTATTTTGAGTCAAGGATCTTCTAAACAGATTATACTCGTCGAGATGTTTCCATTGATATATAGCACGCCAAGTAATTATTCACCGTTTGAGAGATATTCATGTTTGAAGTTAGTAACACCAGTTAGTGGGCTAAAACCCTATGGGGTTGTGGCATGGCACTCATAATTGGTTTTGGTCATTGAATAGTCATTAATTAATAATTTTTTAAGCTCCTAAAATCCCTCCAACATTCTCTATAGAAGCCCCTCTCAACTCTATAAAAAGAAATCTCATATATCCTCCAAATGTAGTGATCGTGGCATTTTCACTATAACTTCATTTATGCGAAGTCTTAGATTCTGAAATTAAAACCCATTTGATTCGCAATCCTCATGAACATCGTGACCGAATTTCAAATCTTGTTTCGCTATATTTTCAGAGATATGATCTGTGGAAGTTAGGGTTTTTGCAGGCTGCCGCATTTCATCTCAAAGAAGTGACCTTGGGAAAATCATCATAACTCTCTCTCTAAGAAGAGGATTGGAATTCTATAAAAAGTGGTGGATAGTGCACGAACTGTAGTTTTCTATGTATTAATTCCGAGCTGAAGGAGGAAACAGTGACACATGGCACGTCGTACAAGTTCGCTCTACTGAACTAGTCCATAATTAGGTCATTGTGAGATATTGGGCATAACTTTGTCTTGAAGAGTCCAAATTGGGTCAGACCTGTGGCATTGGAAAGAAGACTTAGAGGGCTTCTATGGGACCGAAGATCACATGTTGGGGATCTAAAAATCGCAGAGATACATCAGATTAAATATTGTGCTCCTAGAAGGCAATAAGAAACTAGATCAAGTGTTGTCAAGGGGTGCAAAGGACCAGACTTTCCAGGGCAACAAAGAGCAAGGTGCAGCGAAATGATGCAACAGAGGTAAGCTACAGGTAAGTATCTTCTGTATATGCATGTTCATCTCATAATTGTATTAGGTTCTTTGTATTCTAATTTGTTGTTTTTGTTTAGCACTAACATATGCTCTGCAGGATGAGGTAAGTTTTGCTATTATCATGTCATGGGTATTTCTTTGAAGAATTTTTGCAGGTATTATATATGCATCAAGAGAAAACTTAATGCATAATCTAATGTTCTGAAGAATGAGAAATGGTAGCATGACAATCGCAGAAATCAAGGTGCAGAACAGTAGCAAGAAGTTCACCACATGAAGTCTTCAAGTGGGCAGCACTGCATACAGACATTGTAAAAGTATCATGGTACAGAGTCATTGTAAAAGCATCTTTGTAAAATTTGTACAAGAATCTACCTGCCAAGAGTTGAAGAGGCAATGTCGGGAAGTCTACGATCATCATTAGGTGGTTGTGTCATAGTTGGGGTTATGGTCTAGTGTGTCTTCTTCTTCTACATCATTCTATATCATTGTAAAGTGGACCATTTTCCCTGGTACGGGAGTCCATTCTTCTTTTATTCTTCTATAGGGTGCTAGGCTAGTGCATGAAGTCACCAATAGGTTCAAGCCTGTGAAAACTTCAGGGTGGTAGGGTGGTGCTAGGGTGACTTGCATCTCATTGGGTGTTGGGGCATCTGTTCAGTTGACTACTGATGAATCTCGGGCGTTGGAGCATCCATCCAATGGGAGTTGAAAAAGAATGATTTTCTAGATTTTAGGAAGTTGGAGCTTTCTTTTCAATTGGAGTTGAAGATTAAAGAATTATTAGAAAATTGTTCAGTGGTTTTTGACCCGGAGGGGGTTTTCCACCTAAAATTTTTGTGCCTCCTGTGTTCTTTTATTCACTGTTGTTACTGTAGAAACATTAATGATAACTAAAGATTAACTAATGCTTTGAAAAGATTTAAAAGTGCTAATTGCTAAGGAATATTGATTCAACCCCCCCCCCCCCGCTCTCAGTATTTTCCAACAATTGGTATCAGAGCGTGGTTCCTTCAATAGCAATTTAACAACTGGAAGGAGATCATGGAGCATACCAAGAATGGTGTACCTCTATTCAATGAAAATAATTATGCACTCTGGAAAGGAAGATGGAGGACTATCTCTTGGCACAAGGTTACGAAGTATGGGACACTATTCAAAATGGCTTTGCACCAACTGCGGATGAACAAGATAAGAAGAATTTGGTAAATGATGCAAAAAGCAAAGAATATTATTATCAGTGGACTTATTGAATCTGCTTATCATAAGGTGTTGGGTTGTAAAACCGCCAAAAATGTATGGAACAAGCTTGAGAATATATATGCAGGTGACTCAAATGTCAAAGAAGCAAAGCTTCAAATCTACAGAGCAAAATTTGAGCAACTCAGAATGAAAGAAGATGACAACATTGTGGCATACTTCCAACACGTTGATGAAATAACCAACACTCTGGAAGGACTGGGAGAGCCTGTTGACGAGAAGACTATTATACGAAAGATTCTTAGAACGTTACCAAGGAAATTCAACCCAAAGGTATCGGTCTTAGAATATAGTGCAAATCTGGACAAACTCAGCAAAGAGGAATTACATGGAGTTCTCATAACATATGATATGAGACTTGATGAGGAAGAGGGTACTTCGCATCTAGAAACTGTGTTCGCTGCATCTAAGAAAACCAATAAGGACAAACAACCTTCAAAGGCAAAGACCAGCACTTGCAAGTGTGAAGAAAAGGAAGATGATGAAGAAGGTTTCTCAGATGGAGAATATGCTTACTTTACGAGAAAATTAAAAATTGGGAAGGGGAAATTCAAAGGTAAACTTCCATTGATATGTTTCGGTCCTGGTGAGGTTGGGCATTTCGTAGCAAAATGTCCGAACAAAAGTGATGGAAACTCAAAAGGAAAGAAAGGCTTTAAGAAATTCAACAAGCAAGGCAAGAAGAAAGGATTCAAAAGGAACTTTCTCTCTAAAGAAGATAGCTCATCATCCGATGAAGACAGTGACAGTGAAGAAGAAGCCAATGAGAGAGTACTGTTTATGGCCAAGCACAATAAACAAGAGGTATCAAACAACGAAGAAGAAGGGTTGACCATAGAAAAATTTTCTAAGGAGGCAATCAAGCTTATAAGAGAGCTCAAGGTTGAGAAGATCTATTCCAATACTCTTGAAGAACAAGTTCAAGGTCTCAAAATTGAAGTTGAAGAACACAAATGTATTGAAGAGTCACTTCAAAAGAAGTTGGAAGAAAGCAACCGGAAAAGGGAAGCATTAGAAGCCGAAGTAGTCTTGCTGCGTAAGGAAGTGAAGGGAAAAATTGTCCAAAACTATGCCAACAGCTCAAGGGCGTTGGAAGAACTCATCAACAATCAACGATCTTACAACGATAGAACTAGCCTCGGTTACAAAGAAGAAGAAGTAGGACCTTCTACAACAAAATACAATGAACCTATGAGATCTGACAGGCATTTAGACTTCATCGAACAAGATTCGCAAGAACAGCCTTGGAAGACAATTCCATGACAAAGATTTCTATTCAGGTACCAACATATTTTTCATGGCTATTGTTATTCATGTGGAAAATTCGGTCATAAAGTTGTAGAATGTCGCACGTACCCTAGGAACCAATACAATTCCAGGAGATCTGTCAAATATGAACCTCCCAGGGCTCAACGAAACATAAATAGATTTGAACATTTAAGAAGTAATATTGAATGTTACAAATGTCGAAACTTTGGACACATAGCCAGAAACTACAGACTTGAAAATCCTCCAGAAGAATCTTTGAAGCCACCGAACGAACGAATGAGGAAGAAGAACGCTGATAATTGTGCTCTCGCTCTCAAGGCTCAAAACAACAAAGATGTGTGGTATGTTGATAGCGGTTGCTCAACGCATATGACTGAAGATAGAAAGAAATTTGTATCTCTGAAAGAGAAGAAGGATGGAACCGTGTCCTTTGGAAATGATGGATCTTTAAATGTTATAGGATCAGGTACCGTCAGTCTCGGAAGCAAAGATGCTCTAGCCAAGTGAAAACATGAATCACAATCTGCTTAGTGTTGGACAAATGTGTGATCAAGGACACACAATGCTATTCAACTCCACAAAATGTGAAATCAGGAAAGGCAGGTATGGTAAAATTGTGGCTACAGCGAGTCGAGCTCCAAACGACATATATGTTCTGGATGAAACAACTAAAGCATGTCTACTAGTTAAAGAAGATGAAAGCTGGTTATGGCACAAACGAATGGGTCACATAAACTTTGACAATCTTGTCAGGATAAACAAAAAGGAAGCAGTATGAGAAATATCGAAAATCTCAAAACCTTCCAACACACTATGTGAGGCTTGTCGGCATGGCAAGCAGACAAAATGCGGATTTAAAACAAAAGAACACTTTGCATCACATCCATTGGAATTGATACATATTGATCTATGTGGTCCTATGGGAACAAAAGGCTTAGATGGAGAATTATATTTCATGTTAATGATTCATGACTATACCAGGATGACAGCCCTCTGTTTCGTAAAGAAAAAATCTGAAGCATTTGAGTGCTTTAAGATCTACAAGGAGTTGGTCGAAAATGAAACTAATTTAAAAATAAAGTGTCTAAAATCAGATAATGGCGGAGAATTCACTTCCAAATTATTTTAGCAATACTGTGATGAAAATGGAATAAAAAGACAATTTTCAACAGCACGAACACCTCAGCAAAATGGGGTTGTTGAAAGAAAGAATAGAACTGTACAGGAAATGGGTAGAACAATGCTGAAGGACTCAAAATTGGATGAAAAATTCTAGGTTCAAGCAATTCATATGACAGTCTTCATTATCAATGGAAGTCTTTTCAGAAATAATTGCAATAAGACCCCATATGAATTATGGAAAGAAAAATCAGCTAATGTAAAATATTTCAAAATCTTCGGAAGCAAATGTTATATCAAAAGAGAAGATCAAAAGTTGGGTAAGTTTGAATCGCGTGTTGATGAAGGTATCTTTGTTGGTTACTCATGCAAAAGAAAGGCCTATAAATGCTATAATCTAAGACAAAAACAGATAGTGGAGAGCATAAATGTTACAATTGATGAAGATAGTGTTCTAACAAATAATGATGAGGATCTAGAATCTTTGAAACTTGAGACAGAGGCTAAAAAAGGTACAGAGAAAATACTAGAAGAAGAAGCAACTGTCAACCAGGAAGAAGTAAATAATGATCAACAAGATATGCAGGAACAACAACAAGAAGCTCCTCCAAAGAGAACAAAAGAATGGATTCAAAAGAACCATCCATCAAATCAAATCATTGGTGACATAAATGAAGGAATTGGAACAAGAAAAGGTCAATAGCTTCATTCATCACAACAAGCTCACATTGCTTTTCTAGCAACCTTTGAGCCTAGTGGTTTTGAGGAAGCCAGCCATAATGAACATTGGGTAGCAGCTATGAATGAAGAATTGGATCAAATCGAAAAGAATAACACCTGGGAATTAGTTCCACGACCAAAAGATAAAAATGTCATTGGGACTAAATGGGTGTTCAGGAACAAATTGAATGAAGATGGACAGGTTACCAGAATCAAAGCAAGATTGGTTTGCAAAGGCTATGCACAAGTGGAAGGAATTGATTTTGACGAAACATTTGCACCAATTGCCAAAATGGAAGCCATTCGGATGTTTCTCACCTATGCATGTTCAAGAAAAATAAAAATCTACCAAATGGATGTTAAGTCAGCATTTCTGAATGGAGAATTAGAAGAAGAAGTTTACATCGAACAACCTGAAGGTTTTCTACTATCAGAAAAAGAAGACTATGTTTCCAGGTTAAAGAAGGCTTTGTATGGTCTCAAGCAGGCTCCCAGAGCATGGTATGCTCATCTTGACGGATATCTACGTCAACAAGGGTTCAAGAAAGGTACTGCTGATAGCAATCTTTACGTACAAATAGATAAGGATAATTTAAAAATCGTTGAGGTATATGTGGATGATATAATGTTTGGTAGCAATGATGATTGACTAAGCAAGAACTTTGCCACAAAGATGCAAAGTGAGTTCGAGATGTCTTTACTTGGTGAGTTGACATACTTCTTAGGGCTTCAAATATCTCAGCAAGAGATAGGAATATGTATATGTCAAGCCAAGTACATTAAGGAAATGCTCAAAAAATTCAAAATGAAAGATTGCAAACCTGTCCTTACTCCGATGGTAACAGGTTGCAAATTGAGCATAGACGACTCATCTAAGGATGTGGATCAGAGGTCGTACAGAGATATGATTGGCAGTCTTCTATATGTAACAACCTCCTGACCAGATGTTATGCAAGCAGTTGGACAAGTAGCAAGATTCCAAGCAGCACCAAACGAATCACATTTTATTGTCGTCAAAAGAATTCTTCGATATCTAAAGGGGACAAAAGAATATGGCTTGTGGTATCCCAAGGGCAACAATCTCATTATTCAAGCCTTTATAGACGCAGATTGGGCAGGAAGCATTGATGATCGTAAGAGTATAGTGGAATAGCATTCTATCTAGGTGGTTGTCTCATATCATGGTTGAGCAAAAAGCAAACTTCAATCTCGTTATCTACAGCGGAAGCAGAATACATTGCAGCGGGAGTTTGTTGTATTCAAGTCCTTTGGATGAAACAAACTTTGCAACATCTTCAAGTACAATTTAGTGAACCTATTCCCAATGTCTGTGATAACACTAGTGCCATCAGCATCTCCAAGAATCTTGTCATGCATTCAAAAACAAAACACATTCTGTTAAAATATCATTTTGTTAGAGAACAAGTCGCTAAAAAGAATATCAAACTTGAATATGTTGATACAAAAGAACAAATCGTTGATATCTTCACTAAACCTTTACCTCGTGAACCATTTGAATATCTTCACCAGAAGCTTGGGATTCTCCCAAATTCTCATTAGATTTTCCTTATTCAGAAAATAAAGGTGGAGTGGAACTGTGTACAGGTCTGCAAGATGGTTGTGTGTCAAGGGGAGTTACCCTTTGCCATTGATGTCAAACGGGGAGAGAAGGTAGTAGGAAGAGGCGCCCTGATCGCAGGGGGGGTACTTGTGTTGCCATCAATGCCAAAGGGGGAGCATTCTTGATCTATAGATGATCTGAGGTTGTCATTGATGTCAACCCAAGCAGCACTAGGGGCTACTCTGATCTTGCAAGGGATTTTTGACTTGACAACTTACTCTATTTTGAGTCAAGGTTCTTCTAAACAGATTCTACTTGTCGAGATGTTTCCGTTGATATATGGCACGCCAAGTAATTCTTCACGGTTTGAGAGATATTCATGTTTGAAGTTAGTAACCCCAGTTAGTGGGCTAAAACCCTAAGGGGCTGTGGCATGGCACTCATAATTGGTTTTGGTCATTGAACAGTCATTAATTAATAATTTTTTAAGCTCCTAAAATCCCTCCAACATTCTCTATAAAAGCCCCTCTCAATTCTATAAAAAGAAATCTCATATATCCTCCAAATGTAGTGATCGTGGCATTTTCGCTATAACTTCATTTCTGCGAAGTCTTAGATTCTGAAATTAAAACCCATTTGACTCGCAATCCTGATGAACATCGTGACCGAATTTTAGATCTTGGTTCGCTCTATTTTCGGAGATATGATCTGTGGAAGTTAGGGTTTTTGCAGGGTAGTGCATTTCATCTCAAAGAAGTGACCTTGGGAAAATCGTCATAACTCTCCCTCTGAGAAGAGGACAGGAATTCTGTAAAAAGTGGCGAGTAGTGCACGGACTGTAGTTTTCTGTGTATCAATTTCAAAGCCGAAGGAGGAAATAGTGACACGTGGCACGTCGTACAAGTTCGTTCTACTGAACTAGTCCATAATTAGGTCTTGTGAGATATTGGACATAACTTTGTCTTGAAGAGTCCAAATCGGGTCAGACCTGTGGCATTGGAAAGAAAACTCAGAGGGCTTCTACAGGACCGAAGATCACATGTTGGTGATCTGAAATCGCATAGATACATCAAATTAAATATGACGCTCCTAAAAGGCAATAAAAACTAGATCAAGTGTTGTCAAGGGGTGCAAAGGACCAGACTTTCTAGGGCAGCAAAGAGCAAGGCGCAACAAAATGATGTAGCATAGGTAAGCTACAGGTAAGTATGTTCTATATATGCATGTTCATCTCTTAATTGCATTAGGTTCTTTGTATTCTAATTTGTTGTTTTTGTTTAGCACTGACATATGCTCTGCAGGATGAGGTAAGTTTTGCTATTATCATGTCACTGGTATTTCCTTGAAGAATTTTTGTAGGTATTATATATTCATCAAGAGAAGACTCAATGGATAATCTAATGTTCTAAAGAATGAGAAAGGGTAGCATGACAAGAGCAACACAAGGTGCAGAACAGCAACAAGAAGTTCACCACATGAAGTCTTCAAGTGGGCAGCACTGCATATAGACATTATAAAAGTATCATTGTACAGTCACTGTAAAAACATATTTATAAAAGTTGTACAAGTGTCTATCTGCCAAGAGTTGAAGAGGCAGTGTCGAGAGGTCTAGGATCATCATTAGGTGGTTGTGTCATAGTTGGGGTTATGATCTAGTGTGTCTTCTTCTTCTACATCATTCTATATCATTGTAAAGTGGACCATTTTCCCTGGTACAAGAGTCCATTCTTCTTTTATTCTTCTATAGGGTGGTAGGCTGGTGCTAGGCTGGTGCATGAAGTCACCAACAGGTTCAAGCCTGTGAAAACTTCAGAGTGGTAGGGTGGTGCTAGGGTGACTTGTAACTCATTAGGTGTTGGGGCATCCGTTCAATTGACTACTGAAGAATCTCGGGCATTGGAGCATCCATCCAGTGGGAGCTGGAGAAGAATGATTTTCTAGATTCTAGGAAGTTGGAGATCTCTTTTCAAATGGAGTTGAAGATTAAAGAATTATTAGAAAAGCGTTCAGTGGTTTTTGCCCCGAAGGGGGTTTTTCACCTAAAATTTTTGTGCCTCCTGTGTTCTTTTATTCATTGTTGTTACTGCATAAATATTAATGATAATTGAAGATTAACTAATGCTCTGAAAAGATTTAAAAGTGCTAATTGATAAGGAATATTGATTCACCCCCCCTCCCGCTCAGTATTTTCGTCTACCGATTAGAATTTCCCTCCAAGTTATTCGAATGGGCCAATTCAAACTCCCATGTGGGTGGCCCCCACATCCCACTAGCAACCAAATAAAGTCAAATTGCCTCCTAAGTCCCTAAGTCAAAAATGATGGGTTCTCTTCCTTAGCCAAAATTGTGCAAAATTGTGTAGGCAACACCCTATTACAAATGTGTTTGAGAAGGGACATGACATTTGCAAACACATGTCTTCAGGAGATGTTGGAGCATGATAGGACAGTTTTTCAGTAGATTGGTGGATTGGAAGAGCATGGAGTTTCCTATCATTCGAGGCAGGTGGTAGTGCATCCATCTTTGGGTCTACCCATTGATGAGGTGCAAACAGATGTAGTAGCAGCGAGCAAAGCTGCAGCATTTCAGTCAACAGTCCTCTCCAGAAGTTCATAAACAGGGCTTGCAGCACATTTTGCCCACTTTTTCCCATTAGAGGGAGAGAGGCAGGATTTCTTGGACATATTTTGATTGACCACGTAAAGCATCAGGAGTTGAGCGTGGACCAGTATCAACATAGAAGACATATTGCTTGCACAATTGTCCATGCATTGGATTGGCGAGAGATCTTGAGCTGGTACAGTATTGATGGTGTATCATTTTTAGTCAGAGGCATTGTATTGCAAGAGCCCTTAGAGGTGAGGGATATTACATGCTTAAGTTGGAAGCAAGATGTAGGTTGGCCACTCAATAGTATTTTAGCACAACATTAGCATGATGAGATTGACCTTGGTTTATGCCAAGGGTTCGATTGGATAGAGGCCATGAGTTGGTACACGGTGGATGGAGCAGCATTCATGGTTGGAGTTATAGCACAACAAGGGCCTTGGAGCCTTCATACTTGTTCTTGGTGGCATTGGGATCCAGGACGATTTGTTGATGACAGGTTCAGTCAGAGATTGGTCTGGGATCCAAGCATTAAGGGGTCTATTCATGGTCAGTTGACACAGGAGCAGGGCATCACCCAATGGTTTGTATGGGATTTAGGCACTGGGTCTCAGTTGCATCGGGCCACCAAATTGATCCACCGATTTGGATTGCTTGAGGGCAAGAAATCTTGAGGCGGGAGGACTGCAATGTCCCCATTTTTATTTTTCTCCATTGTACAGCCAAGTTGGATTTCCAAGGCAGGGGATGGCAAGGTCAGCGGAGCAGGTCTATGTCATCAAGGATCAAGATGGAGTTTTGAGGAGTTTTTATGGGGTCTGATGGCATTCGCTTGGCATATTCATCATCATGAGAAGTTCCGCACATTTTGTCTTTGGTTATGTGACATTCTAATAATTCTAGTAAGACGGGGTTATTTTTGGCATAACTTAATTAATTATGTTCGAGGTGGCATTCCGACGAGATTAATTGATGAACACCTCAGTGTAATAGCTCATTGCAATCGGAACGAGAGGATATACAGGATGGGATGCTGAGAAGTGACTTTTAGTGATCGAAGTGAGTATGGTGGGCAATTTACCATTTTCCTTAGTTAAAAATGACTTTAATTAGTCATTTAATTAAGGAAAAATAATTAATTGGAGAAAATGGGCCAAAAGTGACTTAAGTGAAATAAAATAAAATTAAAAGGTCACTTAAGATAAAGTCAATGGAGGTACTTCTAGAATATAATAAAATAATAAAATAAGATGCTTCTAGAGGCTTGGAAATCTATCCATTAGATCTATAAAAGAGGAGGAGGAGGTCATTTCAAGACATCTTGGATTTGCTATTGTCTCTTGTATGAGACGTTGAGAACCTGGTTCTCTACTCCATTCGTAGCCCTAGGACAGAAACCCTCGAGTGATTTAGAAAGATTGGATGAGCACCCATCTCCCTTTGGTGGATTCATTCAGAATTCACAGGAGATATTCTTGGTTGTAGTTTCATTTTGAGAGGTCAGATCCACTGCTTTAGCAGACACATTTTGAGGCCGAATCTGGTTTGCAGTAGTTGTTCGAGTTTCTCAGTTATTTCCCGCTATTTCATATTGTTATGTACTCCTATTTTTGGTTGATATAATAAAGCTGAGATTTTGTTCTGCTCATCATTGTTATTTGCATGTTCTATGTCGTTAAATTTTACATGGCAATCTTTTGTTTATGAGTGGAAATTTTATGTGAAAGGGTTTGCTCCAGATTTATTTCATTTGGGACATTACAACCATGTTGAACTTCAGTAGCTCAAGTGCCCAATAAATCAATGAGAGAGAATTGTCTCCATATTATGCCCTCTCCAGTGGCCTGATGATGCCACCTCCTCCTACCAACCCCTGCCACAATAGTCTAATCATCCGACAATCCCATGTCAACCCAACATGCCATGACAACTCACGAAATCTACCTGCTCCCTTGTCAATCCATCTTGTCACTAGTGTTGTCAGGAACTCTGAAGGGGATATGAAAAGGTGTGTGCACCCAACCCCCGAGTCCATCACGCAGCTACTACCATCACCTATCGACTCCACGAGGTGATGGAGAATCCCACTTGGATCCCAACAATAGTATAGCCCTCGAGCCCCTCTCGTAATCCACAACCTCTACTGAACTGTGGCCATGGTTGCATCTAACCTCCTAGCTAGCTCCACCGGATACCAACTCAAAATCTCTTGCCATCCAACCCTTAGAGAGGGATCAAATGCATGAACGACCATACACGGAACATGTCCTCCATCATGTGAATGTTGCACCCTGTGCAGCTTGTGTCTCCCTATCTCACTAGTCTGGCCAATCCATGTAATCTGCTTAGGTAATGCGACCTCTCTCTCACCAACATGTGAAGGTGGCCCAATAATGCTACAAGCCTCATCGATGTATGCCTGAAGGGGGTTGTCGTCTGAAAGTATGACATCTTTGCTGGATGTTGATGCATCTAACTTCTCCTCATCGATGGCTAACTCTAAGGACAGTTGCTTATCCTCCTCCACCATGAGCCATTGACTGTCCCTCCAAAGATAGCTCATCATGCATAATATCCTCAACAATTAGCGATAGGTAGCTACCATTTGGAAACTGTTGATTTCTGGTAGCATCGAATTTGCTCTAAGTCTCAAATTTTGCAAGGAGGCTTGGGCATACGTACTCCAAAGAACCCAGAAAGTGTTTTGGGAAATTCCACCCAAAGACAATTTTATTAAAATAATTAATTATTTTTAATGGGACCCTAAGTCCAAACATAGGAAATTAAAATAATTAATGGGTATTAATCTCACTGTGGGTGTAACTTCTAGAAGAAGACAAGGATCAATCAGAAATGATCTTAGCCATTGATTAGCTTCTAATCTGGGTCGTTGAATGTCAACGAGAAGATTATTTAAGGAGGCTTGAAGGTCATTTGGAAGACACACGGAGAGTTGATCAGTCAGATCGAATTGTTGAAGCTAGAGCAGCGCAATGATTTCATAGTGATCATGCAGAGAGGAGCAGAGAGAGTTTTGGCTAGAGGATCTTCTCCGGAGCCAAGAATACTCAGCAGACAGGCAGAGAGAGACACAGAGGAGGCAGCGCAGTGCCCAGAGACGGTGATGTAGAGCCAGAAAGGGCCCACGCATAGCAACGCATAAGCCTTCCACGCAGAGGTCCGAAATTTGCTGAGGAGGTTGACATTCTGAACTGGGAGGGCTAGAGTCACCTCCTCAGAGCAAATTGATTCATTAAGAAGTGACGTAGGCCCACGCAGTGACTGCGTAGGGGCAACATAGAAGTAATTGGGGACTCGTTGGTTCAGCTGTTGGATTAGCCGAGACTTGCATTGTAGAGTGAGGTAATCTCACTAATTTCTTCTGTCGAGTGATATTCTCTATATAGGATTTCCAACAAGGCATCCAGAGGTTGTATTCAAAAATAACTTATGCTTAATAACAAAACCCTCAAATCTGTTGCACTGATTATCCCGCATTGGGTTTTTCCAGGAACATTTGTCCAAAAATAACTGTCATTTGTGTTGTATCTTTCTCTTGTTCAGTTTCTTGTTTCAGCATATTATTTTATATGGTGTAGGCTGCAATGTACGTATTTCAATGTTTTCCGTAGGAAACTGCAAATAACTTGTTCATGTAAATCTAACAAGTAGGAGAAATATCATCAGTTGCTGCAGTAGGGATTCCGATTTAGGAATTTTCACATGGTATCAGAGCAGTGCAGGTGAAGCAAGAAGAATAGTGCCAACGAACGCACTAAGCAGAGTAGGAGGTCAAATAGCTACAGGAGGCAGCAGTTCGAATCCCCAGAGGGATTGCGTAGTCCAACCCAGGAGCGTTGAATTTTGTAGGAAAGTCTCTCTCTGAGTGAGTGGACAAAGAGGAAGGGCTTCCAGATCAAATTCTTGTCATGTCAGAGGGAGCAACGCAGCAGCCTCAGCATGAGGAAAGAGCTAGTCGGACGCAGTTTTTCTGCAACCAGTTTGTTGGGCAGAAACTCGTTAGAAGAGATAGGAGAAGCACTGTGAGGGAATTTTTCCTCAGTAAACTTCAAGCCAAGAAGTTTGTTTTCTTCCTACCTAAGCAGTAGCAGTAAGAAACAAGGACGAACAGTTCGACATTTTCGTGGCAGAGATGGCATCCAGTGCACTGAGAGATCAGGACAAGTTAGATGGGGCATCCAACTATGTGATTTGGAAGGCAAGGATGTCATGCCTTCTAAATGAGCATTTTCTCAAGGTTTATGTCGACAGTGTGGTGGTTGAGCCCGCGGATCCAGATCAACTGAAGAAGTAAGAGGGAGAAATAGTGAAGGCCAACAGGATGATCCTTGATGGCATAAAGGATCATGTGGTCTGTCACATCACTAGTAGAGGGATTGCTAAGGAGATGTGGGATGCCTTAGCGACATTGTATCAAGCATCTTCCGAGCAACTGAAGATGTACTTCAAGCAAAAACTGAGATCTACACAGATGCAGAAGGGGGAGCGCATAGATCTGTTCCTCACGAAGCTTTAGAAGACCCGGGACGAATTAGCAGCTATGGGGTCTACACCTCAAGGTTCCCAGATAGTGAGATTGGCCCTAACTCAGTCTTAGAAGAGTGGCAAATCTTTGTCCAGAGCATCTTGGGCAAGGCAGCGTTGCCAGACTAGGATAGTATGTGGGCAGCTCTCAAGCAGGAAGAGTTGAAGAGAGATCTAGTCAAGTGTAAGCTTGACGGAAGCAGCAGAAGTTGGTCAAAGCCCAAGGAGGAGGAAGAAAATGTAGCCCTCGCATCCAAGGGGCAGCAAGAGCAGCGGAGGCAGAAAAAGGACGTCTCGAAGATCAAATGCTTCAGGTGTGGTGAAATGGGTCACTACACAACATAGTGTCCTCTCATAAAGAAGGACAAAGATGAGAAGCACGATTAGAAGGCGATACCCGCGAAGAAAGAGGAGGGGGGGTTTTCCATGACAGCCGAGATACCTCCAAGAGGGAGGTGGGCTAATTTAGAGTTGTAGTTCGAAAGAGCTACAGATGGGCAGGATCCTTGAGGAGCCCACCTCTCAAATTAATTCCTTCCTACAGGAGCCCAGATCAGAAGTAGCAGGATGGACCAGTGTCAGTTGGTGCAGAGGAGTGTTGGAGCAACAATGCAGTGGCTATAGTGCCAAGTCTGAGCAGCGTAGTGCAGAGTTGCATCAGTGCGGGGAGGCATAGTGCAGTAGCAGTAGCAACGCAGTGGCTTCAGAGGGATGGCGTGGGACTAGCAGCAGTCAGATATTTAGCATCGAGAAGCATCAAACTGAACACCAGTTCAGTAATTTGGGATGTTTTTCCGTTGTTGATGCAATAGCAGTAGCGGTTTACATTGCAGGGGTCGTTAGCAGTGGCAGTGCCAGCAGCAGTTTGCAGTGCAGGGGTCGTTGGCAATGGCAGTGCCAGCAGCAGCACAGATGCAGACATTCATAGGGAGTTGTAATACAGATGCAGTGTTGACAGTGGCAGTGTCAGCAATAGTACAATTGCAGCAACAACACAGTAGTTGGTGGACAACATGTCAAATATTAGCAACGCAAAGGACGATGTTATGAAGTTAGGGTGATGTTTCAGCGGCAAGCATTGCTAGAGCACATTCCTCACTAAGAGGGAGTTGTTTTTGGTAGCATCAGATGTGCTCTAAGTCTCAAATTTTGCCAGGAGGCTTGGGCACGTGTATTCCAAAGAACCCAGAAAGCGTTTTCAGAAATTCCACCTGGAGACAGTTTCATTAAAATAATTAATTATTTTTAATGGGACCCTAACTCTAAACTTGGGAAATTAAAATAATTAATGGGTATTAATCTAATTGTGGGTGTAACTTTTAGAAGAAGACGAGGATCAAACTGAAATGATCTTAGCCATTGATTAGCTTCTAATCTGGGTCATTGAATTTCAACAAGAAGATTATTTAAGGAGGCTTGAGGGTCATTTGGAAGACACACAAAGAGTTGATTAGTCAGATCGAATTGTTGAAGCTAGAGCAGCGCAGTGATTTCGTAGTCATCACACAGAAAGGGGCAGAGAGAGTTTTGGTTGGAGGATCTTCTCCGGACCAAGAATACTCAGCAGAGAGGCAAAGAGACACACAGAGGAGGCAGCCCAATGACCAAAGAGGGTGACACAGAGCCAGGAAGAGCCCATGTAAAGCAGCGCAAAAGTCGTCCACGCAGAGGTCTGAAATTTGCTGAGGAGGTTGACATTCTAAGCCAGGAGGGCTGGAGTCATCTCCTAAGATCAAATCGATTCAGCAAGAGGTGACGCAGTTCCTTAGAGGCTGTGACACAGGCCCACATAGTGATTGCGTAGGGGCAGCGCAGAAGTAGTTGGGGACTCATTGGTTCAATTGTCGGATCAACCAGGACTTGCAGTCTAGTTTGAGGTAATCTCACTAAATTCTTCTACCGAGTGATATTCTCTGTACTGGATTGCCAGCAAGACATCCAGAGGTTGTGTTCATAAATAACTTCTACTTAATAATAAAACCCTCAAATCTGCTGCACTGGTTTTCCTGTATTGGGTTTTTCTGAGGACGTTTGTCCAAAAATCACTGTGTCATTTGTGTTGTATCTTTCTCTTGTTCAGTTTCTTGTTTCGGCATATTATTTTATATGGTGTAGGCTACAGTGTATGTATTTCAATGTTTATCGTAGCAAACTGCAAATAACTTGTTCATGTAAATCTAACAAGTAGGATAAATATCATCAGTTGTTGCAGTAAGGATTCAGGTTTAGGAATTTTCATAGAAACTCTGTCACCAGTGCCTCTATAGCTATCGACTCCTCATCAATGATGGATGTCTCCCGACACCTCATCAACCTATCGTGTACTGCTATCACCTAAAAACTCAAATACGGTCCTGGACACCTCAACAATGGACGACATCTTATCCATGGGTGGCTCCTCATCAACAAATGGCCCTCTGTGTGTATGCTCTACCCTCTTCATTAGGGTGTCAACCGAAGCTACCAAATGGATCTCCAACAGAGTGACTCCTATGTCACAGTGGACACATCGACACGCTCCTCATAGCCGTGTGTGCCCACAATCTCATACTCGGCCTCCTCCTGGAGCTCTTGAAATCTAAATCCAGGTCTCCACCAGCAAAACCACCTCTCAGTGTCATCCTTTAACTGTCCTCCTCCATGCTCCTCAATTGAGAAATCCCTCCTAATCCTAGAGTCCAATGCCTCACACTCATCAATCCTATCCATGGAGAGCCTCATCAAATCTGCAAAGATGTCTACTTCCCTCTCCTTCCCTAGTTCACACAAAAAATGAGGCATGGTAGGTCGGTTGGGCTAGCCATGGGTATTGTTCTGTTGAACTGAGTGTGCATGTGTGTGGCTTCTCTGCTGGTTATGTCTCAACGTCCCCATCATTTGTTGCATCCTCTCTATGACTAGTTTGTTTTGCCTCCTCAACAATCGGTTCTCCCTCATCAGCTCCTCCATGATTTTGTTGGCTCCCCCACAGCTGGCCAAGATCATGCTCTGAGACCACTTTAATATTCCTAATGGAAAATTTGCAGTGATAAAGACATGCAATAATTTCAAAACAAAAATATGTTCAGCAGATACACATATAACAGAAAATTCTCCTCAAACACCAAACTGGCCAGTTTTCACTAAGTAAAATGGTTGGAGTATAATAGAAGATGGAAGAGGTGCACCTGGGCTTGCACAAGGCAAGCTACAAGCCTAAGGTGATCAATACAAAAATGTCCAACTACTGTAGAAGAGATGCTTTCAAGAAAACGCGTTGGCCCTATGTTTTTGCATTGTTGGTTGATTTCAGGGCCTGAATTACCCCCTCAAAATTGCCCAGAAAATTCTATAAAATTAGGTGTACTCCTTGCCAAAAACCCAGAAAGGGTTTCCCCAACTCCAAGCCAAAAATGAGCCCACCAAGTGATGTAGATTCTCCAGCTAACTAGCAATTCGCTCTGCTATAAGAATGAGGATTTCAGGCCCGATTATTGCCTGAAAATTTCTATAAAATTAGTCGGTGACTCCTCTCAATAAACCCACAAAAACCCATAAAGGGTTTGGACTTAATCTAGTGTGCCCCGGTGACCCCAAGAAATGTGTATGTTTCTAACTAGCACTGATAAGCAGTGATCATAATGGTGAAAAGGCACTAAATGAACTATGGCACAGGTGAATGGGACACTTACACCATGGAGCACTAAGGATGCTCAGAGAGACTGTTATAGGAGTTCCAGTCCTCAATACTGAGCATGATAATGTATGCAAAGGATGCATACTAGGGAAATATGTTAAGGCAGTTTTTCCCAGAAGTGACAATAGAGCAAGAGGCATGTTGGGATTGATACACTCAGATATTTGTGGCCCGATGTCCATGAAATCTCTTAGCGGTGGTGAGTACTTTGTCACCTTTATTGATGATCACTCTAGAAAAACTTGGACTTATTTCTTAAAGACCAAGGATGAGGTCTTTGATCGGTTTAGAGAGTTTAAGGCTCTCGTAAAAAACATGACAGGGAAAAAGATAAAGGTATTGCATTTAGATAATGGTGGAGAATAAACGGATAAAAACTTCATAGATTCCTGCGCAAAGGAGGGCATTAAAAGAGAGTAGATAGCTCCATACAATCCACAGCAGAATGGAGTAGCGGAGAGGAAGAATAGAACAATTGTCGGAGCAACAAAGGCTATGTTATATGACCAGGACTTGCCTAGATTCTTATGGGCAAAGGCATGCAACACAGCGGTGTATATCCATAATAGAACTCCTCACAGAGCATTGGGGAAGAAAACGCCTGAAGTAGTCTTCACAGGGAAAAAGTCGGAGGTGATTCATCTCATGATATTAGGAAGTGTGGCATATTGTCACATTCCAGACGAGAAGCGTAGTAAGTTGGATCAAACTGCAGAAAAGGGTTACCTCGTAGGGTATAACGAAACCTCAAAAGCATACAGAATCTACATTCCAAGAAGCAAGAAAATTGTAGTAAGACGAGATGCAAAGTTCATGGAAGATAGAGCTTTCAAAAAATCTCAAGAGATGCCAGCAGAAGATCAGTCAGCAAATGTTCCATTAGTCCAACAACAACAAGGGCAGCAGGAAGGACACGCAGGAGGACAGAGATTAGGATCGAGTACCGTAACCAGCACTAG
This sequence comes from Pinus taeda, assembly GCA_000404065.3. Taxonomy (NCBI): domain Eukaryota; kingdom Viridiplantae; phylum Streptophyta; class Pinopsida; order Pinales; family Pinaceae; genus Pinus; species Pinus taeda. The sequence continues at coordinate 72,428 of APFE031370288.1, read as the reverse complement.
TGTTTCCTCAGCGGTAGGAAATCCAAGTACTTCTCAGTAGATGGAACAAGAGGAGGATTTGATTGAGCCTCCCACCACCAATGGTAGAACCAACGGGGAAGTATGGCAATGTTGATGGACGCAGAGGAGTTTGTCGGAGCTCCTAGAACTGACAAGAGGCAGCGTAAATAGCCTGACAGGTACCAAGACTTGGTAGCACAGATTGAAGAACCCTCCAGTTTCCAGGAAACCGTACAACACCAAGTTTGGGTGGATGCCATAGTAGAAAAGTACAGTTCTATCATGACTAATGATGTCTAGGAAGTGTTACCTAGACTAGAGGATAGATTAGTTGTAGAATCAAGGTGGATCTACAAGATCAAGTACATTGTAGTTGGCAGTATAGAGAAGAAAAGGCTAGGTTTGTAGCAAAGGGGTACGCACAAAAGGAAGGAATAGACTATGAGGAGACCTTCACCCCAATAGCTAGATATACCTCTATCAGATCCCGTATATCCCTAGCAGCTCAAATCGGATGGGAGATTCACCAGATGGATGTCAAGGCAACATTCTTGAATGGGGTGATAGAAGAAGAGGTGTATATAGAATAGCCCGAAGGCTTCGAGACTCATGAAAAGAGACCTCATGTATGCAGGTTAAAGAAAGTCTTGTATGGGCTCAAGCAGACACCCAGAGCATGGTATGGTCAGATTGATAGTTACTTGCAGTAGTTGACATTCATCAAGAGTGATGTTGATCCCAATCTCTACTATCTAATGGTGGAGAATGAGCCACTTATTCTGGTATTATATGTAGATGACTTATTTCTAATAGGGTCATCTGGGCTCATAAAGGACTACAAGAAGAATCTTGAAGCAGAATTTGACACGAAGGATATGGGGTTGATGCATTATTTTCTAGGGTTGGAAGTTTTGCAGAAGAATGGAGAGATCTTCCTTGGGCAAGGAAGATACGCTACAAAGATTTTAAACAGATTCGGAATGCAAGATTGTCGGCCTATGGCTACACTTATGATCACTGACTGGAAGAAAATAGATGCATCAAGAGACAAGGAAGTGGACCCCACCTTGTACAAATATCTCATTGGGTCACTCATGTATCTAGTCAACACTAGGCCAAACATTTGTTTCACTGTCAACACCCTTAGTCAGTGCATGGTCGAACCGAAAAGGGTACATTGGGCAGCAGCTAGGCACATTCTTAAATATGTGCATGGAAGAGTTGGATATAGGTTGAAATACACCCAAGGAGATGACATCAGATTGAGCAGATTGACAAATGTAGATTGGCAAGTAGTTCAGTAGACCGGAAAAGTACCTTCAGGTATTGCTTCAGCGTTGGATCAGAAATGATCTCTTGGTGCAACAGGAAGCAGAAGTTGATAGCTCTGAGCTCAGCAAAGGCAGAGTGTATGGCGGCTAGCACAACTGCATGTGAAGCTATATGGCTTAGAAAACTACTTGTGAGTTTGTTCAGGAAGAGGATGGAAGCGACCAGTGTTTAGTGCAATATTAAGAGTTGTATCAAACTCTCTGAGAATCCAGTATTTCATGATCAGTCAAAACACATTGACATCAAATGTCACTTTATTAGAGACTGTGTTCAGTGTGGGACAGTACAATTGTAGTATGTCCCTACAGGAGATCAGGTAGTAAACGTACTCGCAAAGGTTCTAGGAAGAGCTAAGTTCATCTAGTTCAGGGAACAGATGGGTATGGTAGAGAACCCGTTTCAATAGCAGAAACAGATGGTTTCTCAATTGCAACAGCATCATATGAGAGGGAGTTACAATGCAGATGCAATAGTTCGCAGTAGTATGCAGGGACAACAACAGCACTGATGCAGCATTTGCGCAGTAGATGGTGGACAGTAATGTCAGACATCAGCAGCACAAAGGGAGATGATACATGGTCAGGGTGATGCTTCAACAGGTTGCATGACTAGAGCGCATTCCTTGCTAAGAGGGAGTGTTGATTTCTGGTAGCATCGGATGTGCTCTAAGCCTCAAAATTTGCAGGGAGGCTAGGATACATGTATTCCAGAATACCCAAAAATCATTTTGGGAAATTCCACCCAGAGACAATTTTATTAAAATATTTAATTGTTTTTAATGGATGCCTAAGTCTAAACTTACGAAATTAAAATAATTAAAGGGTATTAATAAAACTGGGTGTGAATATTCTAGAAAAGGACGGAGATTGAGTTAATATGATCTAAGCCATTGATTAAAATTTAATCTGGGTCGTTGATTATTCAACGAGAAGATTACAAGAAGGACTTCGATGGGAATTTGGAAAATACACCAGGCAGATACTCATTTGCCCAAATAGATTGATTTTCTCACTGGTTGAAGTTCAACAAGAGGAAATCGAATCAGAGGGTGAGTTACAGGTGAGAGAGAGAGGGTATCAACAATATTCGAGAGTGCAGGAAACGACAGGAAGAGGCGGCGCAGACGATGGACGCAGATCACCCAGACAGAGGTAGTGACGCAAGAACAACACAGCGACTGCGTAGAGGGTGACGTAGTGTGGCAAGCGTGAGGGCAGCATGTCCTCTCACATGTCAGAAATTCACTGTGGAGTGGAGAAATTTGTTCGTAAAATTTCTCTCAGTGATTTTTCTTCTATTTTGTTATCTGTAGATTGTACATGAGATTTTGTTGAAGAATAATAAAAGAAACCCTCATTTGTTGCATCGATTTTCCCACATTGGGTTTTTCCAGGGACAATTGTCCAAAAATAACTATGTTAATGTGTTATTATTGTGCTACTATTTTCCTTACATTTATTTTCCGCAGTAATTAATTTGTGAAGACTGCAGTGTATGTATTTTGATATTTATTGTAGACAACTGCAAATAATTGGTTTAAGTAAATTAACAAATAGAAGAAATATTATCAGTTGCTGCAGTAGATTTTGGAATTTCCAGATTTTCACAGTACATGTTGCTAGTTTCTTGCTATTGATGGATTTGTTAAGCAGAAGGAGAGTTTGACTTGGCATCTAAAGGGTTGAAATCTTTCTATGGTCATGGGTCTTGGGCATCTCACTTTGATCTGATTCTATGAGAAGAGAATTTTCTTGGGTTTTCCACTTGGAGGGGTTTTGCTTTGGCTTGGAGCCTATATCATGCGTTCATTATTTTCTTGCAATCTTCATGTTTACATTTTGGTAATTGTTTGATGAAAAAGAACATAACAAAAATTAATAAGATGCCAACAAACTTCACAAGTAATTATCAGAGGAGAAATCTAATTTAATTTGCAAGCCTCCCGATTTCTCAACATGGTATCAGAGGAAAGGTTTGAAGTAGGAGGCCTGAAGATCACACTTTGTTGGCATTTGAATTGAAGTTTGATGCATCCTTGAAGGATCTCCCTTTTTGTGGCTTCTACTGGATGAATTTCTATGAAATTACTATGAATCAGATGAGATTCTATATCTCATGTGGATAGAATGTTGACATAAACCCTGATCTCAAGCTCACTTTAAAATCTCAAAGATCATATGTAATGGATCGCATTACTCCTTGATCACGTTATCCTAAGGATCGCAATCTTTTGTGTGATGGCAAGTATTACACTATGGTTGTGTAACTCGCATTGATGGGTCTCATTAATTTACTATGGCTCGAATTAGCTCTACAATGGAGTCGGTTTTTCTCTGTGAAAGTCCAGTCACACTCTCTGACTCCATACTGGTTATGGCTCACTCTGGCTGGTTTATGCTATGAATTTCACTATGGTCTCGCTCTGTGACATATGGATCTCACTCAATGGCATTGATATATCATTTTTGCATTGGCATATCTCTTGTGACTTCAACATCGTATTACATTGTTTTGACTTCGCTATGTCTCTACTCTATGCTTCGATGACTCCACAATGGCTCGCTTGCAATTATACAGTGGTTGGCTCATTTGACATTACACACTGATGCTTGATCGAATTCATCTGTCTATCTTTGTGATCTTTGTAGCAATTTGTGTATCTTTGTGGATGCAATTCGTGGATACAGTTCATAGATCTTTGTAATACATGTTAGATTGCTCTTTGATCTCAGTGGTCACTCACACAATCTCTATGATGGCTCACTCGTATGATTTCTGGGTTGACTCGCATAACTTTGTTATGGCTCACTCTGGCTGGTTTACACTATTAATTTCGCTATGGTCTCGCTCTGTGGGATATGGATCTCGCTCAATGGCATTGATATATCATTGCATATTGGTGTATCTCTAGTGACTTCAACATCGTATTACATTGTTTTGACTTCACTATATCTCTACTCTATGCTTCAATGACTCCACAATGGCTCGCTTGCAATTATACAGTGGTTGGCTCGTTTGACGTTACACACTGACGCTTGATCGAATTCATCTATCTATCTTTGTGATCTTTGTAGCAATTCGTGTATCTTTGTGTATACAATTCATGAATACAGTTCATAGATCATTGTAATACATGTTAGACTGCTCTTTGATCTCAGTGGTCACACTCGCTTGCAATTATATAGTGGTTGGCTCGTTTGACATTAGACACTGACGCTTGATCGAATTCATCTATCTATCTTTGTGATCTTTGTAGCAATTCGTGTATCTTTGTGGATACAATTCATAGGTCTTTGTAATACATGTTAGATTTCTCTTTGATCTCAGTGGTCACTCTCACAATCTCTATGATGGCTCGCTTGTATGATTTCTAGGTTGACTCGCATAACTTTCTTATGGCTCACTCTTGCCGGTTTACACTATGAATTTTGCTATGGTCTCGCTCTGCGGCATATGGATCTCGCTCAGTGGCATTAATATATCATTGTGCATTGGCGTATCTCTAGTGACTTCAACATCATATTACATTGTTTTGACTTCGCTATATCTCTACTATGTGCTTTGATGACTCCACAATGGCTCACTTGCAATTATACAGTGGTTGGCTCGTTTGACATTACACACTGACGCTTGATCGAATTTGTCTGTCTATCTCTGTGATCTCTATAGCAATTCATGTATCTCTGTGGATACAATTCGTGGATACGGTTCATAGATCTTTGTAATACATGTTAGATTGCACTTTGATCTCAGGTGTCACTCGCACAATCTCTATGATGGCTCTCTCGTATGATATATGGGTTGACTCGCATAACTTTGTGGCATATAGTACCTCGCACTTCAGTGGCATGCATGATCGCTTTCCTATGGCTTGTTTTGCGGATTGAACAGTAACACGGATACATTATAGTGAATACAATCACATTGGCTCTCATATGTTACCTCTGTGGATAATATCACTATAGTTCGTTGTTCTTTCAACCTTGAGGGCCGCATGCATATCTCTATGATCATAAATCTTTGTCTTGCATTATTCTACATGGATCACACTCTATAAGATATTTGTGTTTTGGGACCCACACTATGTTTCTGTGTTTGTCACTTGCAACATCATTGCTCATAGTCACATGATGAAATTTTTATATCGCTCAATTCATAGTGTCATCGCACTATGACTCGCCCTTGTGACTTGACAATGCTTTGTGCTTGTTGTTTACATACAACAAGGTGGCTCGTAGCAATGGCTTAGCATCGCATCTCTTTGGCATCATTATTGAGTGGCGTGACATTGTTAGATCAAAGGCATTGCAATTATAACAGAAACATCATTCAAAAATCTATACAATGACATCACTTAACATCATCATTCAACATATCATTTGGCACATGATTGTTTGTAAAGCATATCGACCATGAAATCTCGATTCTATAGAAAGGACGTCACTGTGTTTAGAAGAACGGGAATTGTATACAAGGTATTTTGAAGCACCTATATGAGGAACAGCCATATACATAGAAGAACTTACTCCAGCAAAGAACTCGACCTAAAGTTTGGACTTGAAGAAAGTTTGGAATATGTTACTTTGACAAAGACTTCTAAACTATGGTAGTACTAAATCCAAAGATCGATGAAGTTCATCTCTGCACTAAGAAATTGTTTATTTTGAATCAAGTTGATAAATGTCAACTTGATAAATAAGACCAAAGGACAACTAAAATACAAAAGGTACATATAATTTTTGTGACCTATGTCAATTGCTTACAATGATTTAGGTCATGGTGATAATCATGCAAAGGGTCCGCATAAATATTAGAGATAGTGACATGTAAGATCTTAATGTTATGTTGCATATAAAGACTAGGTCTTGTGAATGGATAAAAGGCATGACAGTATCATTAGGGTTTTGTAGCATGCTAAGTCTTAATGATAATGAAGGATCTAGGGTTTGCATAGAATTTGAAATTCTTATCGTGACGGATCTTAAAGACTTTAAAATTTAGGGTTTTGCAACTAACCTTCTTGTGTGGTTGTAGAACTTCACAGTTTGTAAGTGACAAGTCTTGGCATCTAGGATTTATAAACCCTAGCAAAGTATGGAATGAAAGGAGAAAACCTAGAAATAGAAACCCTAATTGATTGTTTTCGCTGTGAAAGGAAAAGGAACGTAGTTCTTAAGAATGGCAGGTACTAGGTCATCCACGGGGTCTTGGATAGACAGTGATTAGGTGTGCTATTAAGGCAATCCTAGATGTTAAGTCATCGGTTCGATTCCCTGGCCTATTCGGGTGTTTTCTTACACATGACCATGATGTAGCCTCACTAATGTCGAACTTACAAAAAAAAATTGGTAGGTACTATGTCATGATGATGTGAAGACAAAGTTCGATGAAAAAGGGTCCAAGATTAAGAGGAAGTCTACATTCCTCTAGAGATAAGTATTTAACGTCTTCTTGATTATTACTAATGTCACTATCTACTTGTTCTTGCATAAGTCTTCTAACCAAGGTTACAGGTCAAGTATTTCCTAGGTGTGAGGATGCCCTAACTAGGAGCAGATGCTACAGCAGTATTGATCACTAGTGGTCTATTGGAGAGCAGTGTGAGAGTGGACCAAGTGTGGACGGTACATTGGGCATGTATGGTCTGTTGGAGGACAGTGTGATAGTGCCCAAGTTGGAGCTCGACGTGCACCATCTTCATGGACTTAGATGGTTGCTAAAGTGGCAATAGTTAAGCTTAAGGTTTGATCAACTAGAGGAGCAGTTGAGCAGCCCTAGACTTGTGTGTGGAGAAAGACTTCTATAGTAGATGATGGGCAATCCTCCTAGTCTGTGTTCATTGTCGGAGATGGACATCTTGCAGTGATAGTTGGCAACCCTCGTGCCTTATTTTGGTCTTCATTGAAGTAGTGCAGGAAGACCATAGTGGGTTGAAGTCCCTACATAGCGGAGGAGCGGTAGTGGACAGATTGAGAGTTGTTCACAAATGGGGTTGTTGACAACTCGACAAGAGTCTCGATGTTTTGTGCCCTTGATGGACTAAGGCACAACTAGTGAGCAGACTACATAGACGAGGTTCAGTGGCCAAATGGACTTGGATCATTGATAACGGTAGTGCTGCAGATCGGGGGTCGAAGGACCGAGCAGGTACAAAGTACGACCGAGAGGAACTGAGAGAGAGCACGATAGCCAAATGGTCAGAGTATCTTGTTGAGTGTAGATTGGTTGTCAATGGATGTATGAGGGCCATTGTCCCTGTTAATGGAGCCCTAGACTGTTGTATTATTCAATCTGATTAATATAACAAAGTTGGGTTATTGTACAAAATTGTGTAAAAAGTTGTCTATATTTTGTGCACTAGTAGATTTACTGTTGTTTATAATATGTTGTGCAAAGTAGTTTCGTTGTGATTCTTGGTTTGGTAGTGTTAGAGATTTAAGATTTTATCCCAGACACCAGGGTCGTCGAAAAACAACATGGTATTAGAGAGTATCTGAGCTACTATGGGAGACAGCGAATCAGAGTGTGCACAATGAAGCAACTCAAAAGGGAGTTGTGGGTGTCTAGATCATGGAGCAGAGGATTCAGCTAAAGACATGGAGATGTGGTCTTGACTGGCTTGGCAGCGAGATTGGCTGGGAGTTCTGGTGGATTGGTGGTGAGCCTGGTGAACAACAATTTGTTGTAGGGCAAATTGTTGATCATGGACTTTTGTTGATTTATCATGGATGGTTGGGACAACTCGAGGGTTTCTTTGGCTTGGACGAGATCAGGTTGATCGAGATGGCTACATGTGATGGAGTACAAAATGGCAAGCTAAAGTCTTCATCATATTGTGATGTTGCATATCCGAGATTGGAGGGATTGGCACGTGTGGTATTTGATCCAAGAGGATGAGTGCTCGCAAGACTGAGCTAGTGGAGATCGTGTAGGCTCAGAGGGAGTCTAGCCTCAGAGGGAGCAGCCCTATGGAGGTTTGGGATCTTCAGGCTTAGATGTGATGAGGCAGAGGCACTACTGAGATTGTTGGGTTCATTCTACAGAGTATGCTGCAGTGATGGACGCCTGATGGGCTAGTGTCGCTAGATGATGATGGTTACTTCCTAGTCTTGGAAGTACCTCCCTCGCTAAGAGGGAGTATTGATTTTTGTAGCTTGGGAGGTACTCCAAGTCTTGACGATCGAGGGTTTTAAGGAAGGAATTCCACAAGTGACCTTCTAGGCTTGAAACCCAAGCTTGGGGTTTTGCACCCATCGATATTTGGGTCAAAACCATGGAGCCTTTTGGACATGTGATGGATGAAGATGATAGAGGATGACAGGGCGAATCCCACGCACCAAGAATCATTGTAATGTCCCAAATGCAAAAATTTTGGGCTTCCTCGATATTTTAACTCAAAATTTCTTCAAATAGAACTTTCATTCATAAACAGAAGTTTGCCATGTAAAATTCAACACCATAGAATTGTAAGTAACAATAATGAGCAGAAATAATCTTAGCTTTATTAACAATATATAAACTGGGGTTACATGCACATACAACCAAAAGAGCTGAAATGAAACGTTGGCCTCCAAGATAATCTGCTGCACCGCTATGTTGGCCCTCCAAAATGAATTGAACTATGTTTTTGAGCTCCCCTGTGAAATCTAGATGAATTCACCAAGGGGAGATGAGTACTCGCCCAATCTCACTGAATCATCCGAGGGTTTTCGTCCTAGGGCTACCAATGGAGTAGAGAATCGGGTTCTCAACCTCTCATACAAGAAACAATATCAAATCCAAGATATCTCCAAATGACCTCCTCCTCCTCTTTTATAGATCTAATGGATAGATCTCCAAGCCTCTAGAAGCATCTTATTTTATTATTTTATTATTATTCTAGAAGCTCCTTCATTGACTTTATCTTAAGTGACCTTTTAATTTTATTTTATTTCACTTAAGCCACTTTTGGCCCATTTCCTCCAATTAATTATTTTTCCTTAATTAAATGACTAATTAAAGTCATTTTTAATTAAGGAAAATGGATTCTTTGGATGGGCGAGAATGCTCGGGCTAGGATACTCTGCTTGGACACTTGTTACTTGAATGGGCTACCGGTTTCAAAAAACGAGCTCTCTTGTTAGTCGAGCATGCTTTCGCAACCTCATTCGCCATTCTTTGATAATTATATCGCTACTTTGGGCGAGCCTAACAATTCAAACCTATTGAAGTTCTTTTCTATTTCCAATTATACCCCTTCGGAGCATTTACCTAGGATTGCCTCGTTTTTATTCACTAGAGGCCAGTACTCAATTGCGCCAAGAGCTGACACAACACTTGATGCAAGTACTCCCATGCTGAAAGCTTATGCACTCTATCTTGGTAGGTCGCTATGCTATGATTACAGGTGGGTTTTCAGTTTCTTAAGTACTAGATACAATAAGCAATACAGGTTTTGATACACTAGATCCAATAATCCATGTCAAGTGAAAATACCAGGTTTCAATCATAGAGTAGAGCTTCAGGAAATGCTATCTTTGCCATTTCAAAACTTACAGTTGGATACCCTTTGATACTAAAGGGCATTCTAGTAAGCCAGTCATTGCCATAGGGTCAACCGAGAGCCTATAGCCACTATCATTGCTTGAAGGTCATTGTCGACGTCCCAGTTGATGCAGTCAATGCATTCGATCCCGCTACTCGATGTCAGGTGTTTATAATTCAAATGAGACCTAACCAGGAGACCTCATCGGGAAAACTAGAACAAGAACCCATACCTTGGCACTTGAAACTCACTCTATGGAAATGAAGTGACTCAATTTTATGGATAAGGCATTACCACCCCGCCGATGCACTAATTGTTTAGGATCATTGATCATTGATCATCAACAGGACACATGGTAGAATTCACGCATAGATTTGTTTTTTATTAGTGTGTGTTAGGTCACTAATAAAGATATTACTCTTATGCTAATGCTATTGGCCGGGGGGAGCGACCAAAGGATATGGATGATGTAGTCCCCATTGTGAGGTTGCAGGTGGCGCCCATAATCCATTCAAAGTTTATGTATGAGAGAAGTCCCCTTTAAATCCAACATACACAATAGAAGAGGTAGAGGTATAGGTATCCCACCATTTCCCTGCAAGAAAGACACTTAGATCATCAGCAAGGACTACTCCTGGCTGGGACTTACCTACTATAGATAAGAGAAATATCTACTTGGAGCACTGCGTAAACCCCAACTATTAGAGAGGATACTCTACTAATGCTAATTGGGAATAATCCAATGGGAGGAATAAAGCAATGGCTATATTTCGAGAGGGAAAGAAATGGGAGAATAATCCAGTAGTAAAAGGACAGAAGCACTAAGCAGCTTAGCAGAAGGAAGTGAAGCTAGTCTCCTGAACGTAAGCTAATAAGCTAGAAAAGTTGTGTCCATTATTCAAAATAAAGAGGTACTTAGCTTAGAAGAAGCGAATCTATGCATTGATTATATGTAATAACTCCCTTCTTATTGGAAAGAAAGAGGCACTATTGAGCGCAAGCGAAAAAGAAGTTTCTCCCTGCTAGGAGATTACATATCTAGGTGATACTTTTCTATTCTACATTCCAGAAAGATGTTCACTTAAGTCCAGATATACAAAAGTCTATCTATGTGAAAGACATACCCCATCTTGAGAGTGTGTGAGTGAGGTGCACCAACAAAACAAAACTTCTCCATGCATGAGTGCAATAAACACAATCTGTTTAGTTGGATGTGTCCCCAACTCTGAAATGAGAAGAAATTCTATTTCTCAAGGTCATTGCTTAGATAACCCATATCACATACCTGGGTCACCACCTTCAACAAAGACCCGAGAAACTAGGGCTATCCGAGAAGTATAGTCTATAGTGAGGTTTCCTAAGACTTTTGAGAATCACATCTTCTCTACATCCTTGCTGTAATTTTTCATCTATGCAATCCTCCTTACCTTTCAACACCTTTCTGAAGAAGCTAGGTCCCACCACATAAAGAGGGTCAATACATTTCACTTTTCATTTTTTTGCTATTTATAGGAGCTCAGAGTTGTATGGTGTAAATCAACAGTTATAGGTTGGCCCGGCCTGGACTACTTATAAGTCGCCCAGCATACTCTCTTTGGCCATTGGAAGTCACTTCTCAACATCCCATCCTGTAGATATTTTCGCTCCAGTTCCAACGAGCTAATACACTGAGGTGTTCCGTTAATTAATCTCCCCCGAATGCCACCTCGAGCATAATTAATTTAGGCCCCATAATAATGTTAATTTTTTAATGTTGTTGGAATGCGACGGAATGAAAGGCAAACTGTGCGGAGGATGAAATATGCCAAGCGAATGCCATCGATCCCATAAAAACTCCTCAAAACTCCATCAGAACCCCTAATGACATAAACCTGCTCCACTGACCTAGCCATCACCTGCCCTGGAAATCCACCCTAGCTGCACTATGGAGGAAAATAAAAATGAAGACATTACAAATCCTCCCGCCCCAAGATTTCTTGCCCTCAAGCAATCCACACCTATCCATTGTCGAGGCATCTGCAAACTGATACCAAGATCCCATATGAACCATTGGTCCACATCATGCCTCCAAGCAATCCAAACATGACTGGATCCCCCAATACCTAGATCCCATGCCCATCTTTGACTCAACCTGCTACTAGTAGATCCACCTGAATCCCAATGCCACCATGACCAATCATCGTCCAAGTCCCTTGGCTCAGGTTGTGCTCTATCTTTAGCAATGTTCCATGGGGACGCGTCCCCCAGGGTCGAGTGCGCGCACCCCATGCACCCGGGACGGGGGGACGCCTGGGTAAACGTTTCCCCACGTCCCCTTTTTGGGGAGACATTGGGAGACACAAGGGGGGACATTTCCCCAGTGTGGGGGACGCAACTCCCCAAAAGGGGGACGCCTGGGTGTCCCCCCTCAAAATGAGCTATGTGTCCCCCTTAAATTTGCTTGTAAACAATGATTTATGATAGGGGAAATCTAGTGCTTGATCATATTTCCCTACTAATGTTATGCAAATCATGGTAATGTTAAATACTTAAAGTAGAAGTGACATCCTCCTTTATCTTTCATTTTCATCCTTTTACTTAAATTTTTAACATTACCGTGAAATGACTCAGGATGTTTGAGAGTGGTTCCGACCTCATTGGATTTCGTATGCAGAAAGTAGAATTTTGGATCTCACTCAAAATCCAGCAGACTTAACAGTTTTTCAGGAATTCAAGATTCGATGGATTGCAATGTTTCCATTGCATTTTGTCATGTACAAAGGTATGGAATTAGTATTTAATCAAGAGCACTCTATGTACTTTAAAGTGACTTTTAGACTCATCACTCCACTGTTTTTGAGTTTAGTTATATCAATTTACTATTCCAGTGTTTATATTTCATTATCTATTATAGTCTATTTTGCTTAGTACTAATTAGATTCTAAAATGATGAATAATGAATTTTAATTTTAAATCAATTTAGAATCTAGAATGATGAATGATGAATTTAATTTTTAAATCAATGTAGGTTCTAGAATGGTGAATAATGAATGATGAATATGTATCACAATATTTCATTATTGAATCTCGTGGTCTACGGATGAATCATTTATGTATTAGTAAGGATGATGAGTACAGATCAATGTATTTCATTACTTAATTCAATTATGTATGTATCATTGTATTTATGCTTTCATTATTGAATATGAATTTGAAATATATATATATATATATATATATATATATTAAAAAAATTATATACCTTGACGTCCCCCCCTAAATTTCCCTAAAATTTGAAGGTACTCCCACATGTCCCCCTTGTGTGCCTCCCCGCACCCACGTCTCTCCGTCCCAGAGTCTTGGTGGAACATTGGTCTCTGGCTATAGTTGTTGCTCCATCAAGCGAATACCAACTCATCTCTTCTCTCCAATGCAACCCTTGGCATAGACCAAGGTTAATCTCATCATGCTGATGTCGTACTGAAACACTGATGAGTGGCCAGCCCACATCCTGCTGCCAACTGAAGCATGTAATATCTGACACCTCTAAGGACTCCTACAATACAATGCTTATGACTAAAAATGACACTCCATCAATAGGCTACTAGCTCATGATCTCTCGCCAATCCAATGCATGCTCTCTGATGTAAGGGACAAGTCTACTATGCTGATGTTGGTCCACGTCCAACTCGTGCTACTCTACCTGGTCAATCAATAACATATGCTGAGAGAACCCTACCTCTCTCCCTACAATGGGTACAAATCGCCAAACTGTGTTGCATGCCCTGTCTATGTACTCCTGGAGAGGGTTGCTCCATGAAAATGTTGCAACTTTATCGGCTACCACTACGTCTGTTTGGAACTCATCAATGGGTAGACCCAAAGATAGATGCATTGCTACCTCCCTCGTCTGATACGAAACTCTACACTCCTCCAGTCCACCAATTTCCTGCAAAATTGTCCTGTCATCCTCCAGCATCTATTGAAGACATGTGTCTGCAAATACTGCCACCATACTAGTTGTCTGTACACCTGCCTGGTCCTCATCATAGCTGACCCCAAGGGTGGCTTCTCATCCTCCACAATCACGGGCTCAATATGAACCTCCAACTGGCTCTCCCCAAAAGGCTCATCATGCATACTGCACACATCATCCTCCTCAGCTGACTCATGCTCCACCATATGCTGCTCATGCTGAATCACCACTGGAGACTCATCATCCTGAATGCCTCCCATAGGGTCCACTGACTACTCATCATATGAATCTAGCATGTTGTCAACGACTCTACATGATTCATGTTCCTCAGAGGCGTCCTTGTATGAACCCATGGACTTGTCCAAAGAAGAATCCTCACCCTGAAAGTCAAAAGGAATCTCCACCTGCTCTACCTCTATCATCTCCTTAGTGTCACTCAAGCATGAGCGATGAGGTCCCCTGCAAATGAAGCAAAGTCCCTTCCTCCTCATCTCATTCCTACTACATGATCACCCAAACACGAGTAGCTCCTCCCTAGTCAATTGTCTCTTGAATAGCCCAATGTTCTGCTCAACCAACCTTTCGGCTAGCTCATAAGCAGCAAGTGGGACCAACTATTCTCTCCTCCGAACAGACAACAATCGAGACTACAACTCCCGACAAATGGCATCACAGCATCTCATACATGATGACAAGATGGATTGCATGTGTGCTATCACTGAGTCAAGATGGTGTTTCCTAATGTTGAAGAAACATTGGAACATCTGTAGGATCAAACCATCACACTCTAGATCAAACGTGATTTCATAAGTCCTAGTCATAGCCATAACTTCTAAAATCTCAAGCTTCCTCCCAAAGGTAGACCCTGCACTATGGTCCAAGTCCTGGAAAGTTACTACTACCAGTCTGAAGACTCTCCTTATAACATCATCATTGTAAGGAGCTATAGGGGAAGTTATTCTCATGATGTTATTGAGACAAGACGCAACTGGAAATCTAATCCCTTCACAAGGTGTTGGAATTTCTAAGTCTAACCATTAGAAATTCTTCCTGTACTATCTGATTTATTTCTTCCTACTTGTTCAGTTACTTAACAAGTTATTTATCATGTAAACACTGAAAATAAACACAAGTACAGTATCAACACATACAGATCATCAACTAAAAGAAACAAACACACAAGTGACACCATTGTTTTTGGACTAATGTCACCGGAAAAACCCAATGCAGGAAAACCGGTGCAACTATTCAAAGGGTTTTATTATTATGCAGTCTTAGAATACAACCAGGGTGCCAGA
Organism: Pinus taeda; assembly: GCA_000404065.3. Taxonomy (NCBI): domain Eukaryota; kingdom Viridiplantae; phylum Streptophyta; class Pinopsida; order Pinales; family Pinaceae; genus Pinus; species Pinus taeda. The sequence goes on along the minus strand of APFE031370288.1, from coordinate 57,319 downwards.
AATGGCTCACCCAACGAAGAATTCCCTTGGCAATAGTACCTCTCAGTCGGAGAAATATTCCGGCTAAATCACTGGATGAACGATCCCACAACAACAATACAATTTCTACTGCTCTGCGTCACCCTATCCAGCTCTTCAGCTCCAATCTGTCCCACGAAAATCTCCCAGCGATGCCTCTAAGGCCTGCGTCAGTCTCTTTGGCCCAGCATCAGCCTAGAGTCAGCCTCTCGGGGCTCTACATTAGCCTCTAGAGCCTCTGCTTCTCACATGCTGGCTCCCATTGGCTCTACGCAACTCTCGGCTGCCTCTACGTCTCACACGTTGGCCCTCACTGGCTCTATGCAACTCCTGGCTGTCTCTGCGTGGCCTCTGGCTGGCTCTGCGTGGCCTCTAGCTGGCTCTGCATCAACCTCTCCCGGCTTCTGCACTGATCCTCCCAGTACTAACTCTGCTTCTCTGCTATGTATTCACTGCCCCTCAGCTGCAACTCAGATCACTTCACTCAATTTCCTCAGCAAACCCTGCCCCAGAAAATCGAGTTCTTGATCTCTCTTAGTATGTTCCCCAACTACCCCTCAAGCCTCCTCTTATACTTTTCTCGCTGGTCCATCAACGATCGATATTAAATCTCTAATCAACCGCTAAGATTTGGCTTGATCCATCAGTGACTCGCTAAAGCCCAACGGAAGATTTGTATGATCTCCCCTTGTAGTAGCTAGTGCATCCATAAAGGTTATTGAGTTGTGAAGAGTTGTGATACCCCAGTTCCCTACTAGTCCCAGAGTGGTGCCACCATGTTGATCCTGCGCTACTCTGACTATGACATACTCCCCATCGTGCGTAGACGATATCCTCCCCTCCTGAGGCCTAGTGGCGAAAAATTTGTGAGAGTCAAGCTCATCCTGCCTAGGCATCTCCATGATACCAATATCTACCCCTCCACTACCAATCTCAACTCTGAGCCAGAACAGGACATGTATGCCTCGCCGTGCAGTGGAGGTTTCAATCATCCCCCATGTGTCAAACCCAAAGTGAACTAGATCATCCTCTGCCATGACCCTACTCGTCACAAAGTGGAGTGATCTACCCGCCAACCAGATCCCCAGATTCCACAAACATACAGGGAGCTCATAACTCTCGCCCCTCACAGGGTGTCGCTGCATAATGTCGTTACTAGCTAGAACCCATCTGGCCATCATCTCTGATCCCTATATGTATTCCTTGGTGGACCCCAAGTATAAGGAGTAGTTCTCATGCCTGTGAACCTGCCTTGCTCCTGCCAGACCATGTAGTTAAATCTGTTATCCCAACTCCTGATGATACACCACGACACTACTCGGAGTCTGGGTGCCCTCCTGTAGACGTAGTCTACCATCCATCGTCTCTCAAGTGTTCTACCATCCATCGCCCCTCGAGTGTGAGCTCAGGGGTGGAATATATGCTACCTTGGCTATCAACCACGCCATCCCTAGTCATGTATCCGGCAACTCGTGCACCTACCAAGGGTCTCAACTGAAGAGTCTCCTCCAGGCTCATGGCACGCGGTGTCTCATCAAACTGTCTAGGGTGAGCCTCCCATACCCTACTGCCTGAATGGAGAGTGTTAAGGGGAAACAACCAAACACTCTGTGACTGTAAGCAACAATGGAGGATGATGAGCGGGTATGTCCCAAACGGTATGATCAAAATTGTGTCGGAATGCCCAAGAGTGATCCTACAGACGACACTCTCTCTGCCTTGGATCTACTGATAACTCCCTCGAAGCCTTGTCTCCGCTAAGCATGGTGTCCCCAGATTCTCAACAATGTCCTCATTGATCCTAGGTGAGTTGAATCCAATAGTACACCTAATGCCCCTGTCCATATGCCTCCTTGGAGGCAACGCTCCAAGAGCCCATTGTGCCGCACCATGCGTCATTGCACATCACCAAGCAACACCATATTCCTCGACATACCACTGTATGTTGCATCATGTTCCTGTACAGCACTAGATACCCCCAGCTATGGCTATGCCATCCTGTACCGTCCTGTGTGTCATCGGTGTCACTACACCGGTCACTCCCCGCATGTACTCAATGCGATGTGAGGCACTCCCCCATGCATCTCCATGCCCATCTGCAGACCAATGCTCCATGCTAGATTCTCCTACCCATCCTCGAATGAGATGGCCTAAAGTTGTGTCCCTATATGTCGACCCACACCCGACCGAAATCAGCACCTCCATCGTCGCATCACCATACCCTCCGATGAATGGATTTTCACTCCAAATCCTCCCTGAGGGATCAGAGATGTGAATCTCCCTATGTGTCAGCAGTGATGCTACCCCTGCACTGCTCCTCTGCGTCCTATGTGCCCCACATGAAAGTGAAGAATCCCCAACTCCATACAAGGCACCATCTAGTGGCCTGCCAATGCCACCTCCTTCGACAAACTCTTGCCAGAGTGTGTTGATCACCCCATAATCCTGTGTACAAACGTCGTACCATGTCAACCCAAGAATCTTGTCCATAAATTGGTTGGCCACTGGTGCTGACCAAAACTCTCCTAGCAGAGGTGCACGTTCGACTACTAGGTCAACTATACCCTCTAGGTCGTAGTCAACTGGTATACCTGGGAAATGATAGGTAGTCCCTCCCATATCCCAATGCCAATCGGGGCTTCTAGCATCCCCAATGCCTGGAAACTCCTATTGAACTCCACCTAGGTCCACTTCCATGTCCATATCCCACTCCATCGGGTACCAACTAGAATCTCTCGCCACCCAACCCAAAGAGAGGGATCGAATGCACGAACTCCCGCACATAGAACAACCCCAGCATGCGGGTGTTGCAACCCGTGCAACTCAGGTTATCTCATCTCGTTATCTTGGTCAATACATAAAATCTTACTAGGTAGCTCTGTCTCTCTCTGTCCAATGGGCCAAGGTAACCTAACATTGTTGCCAGCCCCGTCTATGTATGCCTGAAGAGGGATGCTCTCACGCTCCAACGTTCACTCTAGCTGCACCAGTAGGGAACCCAACCACTCCCCAACATGAGTCAATTTGGTCGTGGAATCAGCACAAACCGCTCTCATGCCCTCCAGCTCCTCGTTCTATTGCAGAATAGCCTCATGCACTAATGCAACCTTCCTTTTTAATGCTAGAAGGTCGACCTAAAACTGTAGGAACTGTCGTGGGCATCTATTGCCTATAAACTCGATCACAGCTCCAGATACCTTAGCAACTATTAGCATCTCGTCCATGGGTGGCTCCTCCTCAACAGATGGCTTTATGTATGTAGGCTCTATCTTCTCCACCAAGGTGTCCACTGGGGCTATCAAAGAGGTCTCTAATAAAGGTGACCCCTGTGCCACATCAGGTATATTGATGTGCTCCTCACCATCCTGTGGGCTCTCAGCATCATGCTCAACCTCCTCCTCAAGCTCCTGATATCTAAATCCATGTCTCCACCAGCAAAAGCACCCCCTAGTCTCACCCTCTAACCATATTTGTTCTGCCTGCTCCTTTTCAGGAAATTCGGTGCCCTAATCTCGTCGACTTTCCCCACATGATGTAGATGGTTGCTCACTCTATCATCTCTGTTGTAAGGGTGAGGATGGGTTTGGTCTGTCACCCTCCTCAACTGGGCCAACCTCTCATCGTCCCAATGAATTCTACCCCAGAATTTCTACATACTGGATTTCCCTTGAGCCATGGGTTTGTCTTTGGTTTCACTTGTGACTATGCACTCATACCCAAACCTTCCATGATCTTTTGGCTAATTTCCCACAGTTGGGCTAAGATCATTCTCTAATACCACTGTAATGTTCCAAACTAGGGAAAATAGTGCTATATAAAGCAAATAATAAAAACAACACCATAAAATTGAAACATTGCACACCCATAAAAAGTCTGGGAATATCCACTAGCTGAGCCATTTTATTATAATCTAGGAGTAAAGTACAATAATGTGGAAGTGGTGCACCTGGGCTTGCCTTAATGGCAAGAGTGATCGAACCCAGGTGGTAATATGTCAAGCCCGAATGGCACAATAACTGCTGCAATGATGCCCTGCACTGCCCCTATGAAACTATGTTGTCTACTGCAAGGATGTTGTTGGAAACCCCACCTCCATTACTCAGAAAATTGCAGAAAATTAACCCCGGCCTCTCCACCAAATACCCAGAATAACCCATGAAGGAATTGGCCAAATGTTGACCTCAAAATTTTGGCCCAAATTCACCTTAACTCCTCTAGTTGCTAGCTGAGTTGGTACCCTGGTTTGACCCTTTAGATCTGCCCTAAAAATTCTATAAAATTAGGAGTGTGATCCTTGCCCAAACCCCAAAAAGACCCAGAAATGGTTTCCTTGATTCCAACTTTCAAAAACTGACCCTTCACAGCTTGGCCCTCCTCCAATTTCGAATATTGTTGCTATGACTGATCCTGTCAATCTCTGCTCTCCCAACTCCAACAATCCTCCTCAAATGGCCCTCCAAGTGATCTCCTACTTCTCTTGGCCAGTTCCAGCTCTATAATTCCTTCCTCCAACTCCCACGTGAGTCCAGTGATGGCTCTCTACACAGGTCCAGGTGACTGTAAATCGAATTGCTCCAATGCAGCAACCTCCAGCTCCAAAACTCTCCCGAAAGTTTGATCCTCGACTTTAGCTTCAATGCCCAAACTCCCCCAACAGTTGCTGCCCTAATGAACCCACAAGCAACACCTGCGTGTTCCCCTTTTGTGTCCTCCAAAAACACGTACTAGCTAAGACAAATGTTGAATGATATGACTGTGAAACTCCTCGGCTCTCCTCCAAGGGATTACGAATTGCCTTCCTAGGGTGGCACTCGAAGTCCACCAAAGCAAGGGTTGAGATCTCCTCTCGGAGACACCCATGTGCTAAACAACACAGTAACCTGGCTAACCAGCTCGAGAAACTAAGGTTCAGTTCAATATGTCAAAAGATAAGATCCTGAAATGAGGAGAGTTGCCTTCCTTATACAGATTTGGTGGAGCACTTTTCCCTCCATTTCCCCTCCATCATGGGTCCCTAACTTAACCATCGATTTCCCCCCCATGCAACTCGAACTAGGGAATGCGTATTCTCCTAGTGAGGGTGGCCCCAACGTACAAATTAACCACATCGAAATAACTTCTACTCAGTCTAGCCTCCTAATAAAATCGAATGGGCCCCATCACCTCCAAAATCGGCCCTAAAATGTAAAAATTAATCATGTTCCAAAATAATTTAGGAAGGGACATTACAGTCCTCCCCTCCTAAATGTTGCTTGTCCCTAAGCAACTTTAGTGCTGGATGCTCAAGTATGCGCTCACCCTCCCAAGTATCATCCTCATCCGGCAAGCTCCTCCAATGCACCAAAAATTGCTTGTTCTCGAGCAATGCCTGAGCAAACATCCTCTCTAACTGTTGCTCCCCACTACCACTGCAAAATGTGCCAGGGTCCCAGATGTGCCACTAGATCATGCCTGACCTCTACACTATCCAAATATGAAACAATCCTTGAATACCAGGATCCCAGGCCATCTTGTCCAACATGAAGCTCCCCTTGCTCCACTCATTATCCTGCCCGGTGCAAGTACCAGAAGTCCCCTGCTCCATCAGTGACTCGCTAAAGCCTAATGGAAGATCTGTGTGATCTCCCCCTGTAGTAGCCAGCAAATCCCAAAGGTTGTTGAGTTGTGAAGAGTTGTGATGCCCCAGTTCCTTGCTAGTCCCAAAGCAGTGCCACCATGTTGACGCTGCGCTACTCTGACTATGACATACTCCTCATCATGCGCAAACAGTATCCTCCCCTCCTGAGGCCTAGTGGCGAAAAATCTGAGAGTCAAGCTCATCCTACTCGGGCATCTCCATGATACCAATAGCTACCTCTCCACTGCCAATCTCAACTCTGAGCCATAACAGGACATGTCTGCCTCGCCATGCAATGGAGGTTTCAGTGATCCCCCATGTGTCAAACCCAAAGTGAACTAGATCATCCTCTACAATGACCTTGTTTGTCCCAAACTAGAGTGATTTGCTCACCAACTAGATCCCCGGATTCCCCAAACATACAGGGAGCTCATAACTCCCACTCCTCACAAGATGTCGTTGTGTAACGTCGTTACCAACTAGAACCCATCTGCCCTCATCTCCGATCCTTGTATGTATTCCCTGGGTGGACCCCAAGTATAAGGAGTAGGTCTCACACCTGTGAACCTGCCCTTCTCCTACCAGACCATGCAGTGAAATCCGCTATCCCAACTCCTGACGATACACCTCGACACTACTCTAAGTCCGGGTACCCTCTTGTAGATAAAGTCTACCATCCATCGTCCCTCAAGTGTGAGCTTAGGGGTGGAATATATGCTACCTCGACTATCAACCACATCATCCCTAAGCCTGTATCTGACAACTCGTGCACCTACCAAGGGTCTCAACTGAAGAGTCTCCTGCCGGCTCATGGCACGCAGTGTCTCATCCTTACAGAAAATATGGCATGAAGGCAGAATGACATAAAACAAAAACCAGATGAAAATCGTGATGGATCACTTTTTGATGAGATGAGGACATGACTAACTCATGGATGAAAGAGTTGGATGGTCCCTACATTATGAAGATGTCCCCGAAAGATGAAGACTCCATGACAAAAGAAATTGATGACATCAAACAAAAGAGGAGTTCTTCAGGCAACTGGTTGCTCCACATGATGAGCGGCTATAGGTCCCTAGTTAAGAGGGAGCCTAAAAGAGAAGTTTCTTACTTGGAAGAAGCTTAGAAATTCCTAAGCCAAGAGGGAGCTTAGGTACATTCCTTTTTCAGTAGGAATGAGTACATTCCTTTATTGGAATATGTCCTCCCTATGTGAGAGGGAGAGATAGACATGACATGTTGGTCTTCACCTACGAAGACATAATGGAGGATTGGGTAATCATTTGCCATCTGATACTCTTTGGAGATGAGATAGGGCATCCCATGGAAGAGTAGTCATGGAAGATTGATATTCTTTGAGGACTGGGGAGTCCAAGATAAGAATAGTCCTCATGGAACATATCCTGAGAGAACCTGGGTGGGGTATGTTCTGAGAGAGACAATGATGAGGGTGTCTATAAATCATTGGTCTCGCCAGCATTGAGCTCAGATTTTGTGGATATAAGGAGTTGTTCGTCAAGGCCTTGCTATGTAACAATATTGGTTGATATGATGCTATACAAATGAGTTACCAATCTGAATTCTTCTTACGAGAAATTCTTTAGATTGAGAAAATCCAAGTACCATTATGAATACCTCCCTAGTTAAGAGGGAGTGTTGAAAAGTGTAACTAGGTTCCGTCTTCATAATGACATGTAATTATGATTTTATGTAATGTGATGAGAATATTACAAAATATATATATATATATATATATATATATATATATATATTATATTAACTTGCTTCATGGGTTTCATGAGCAAGGGATTTTGTTTTTGAGTCAAGACTCCCATTGACAGTCTTTAGGATCTCTTTGTCATCTAGTCATAAAATGTTAGTCATTGTCATGTAACGAAGTCATGTTACACTTTGTAAAAGGTCAAATTTGTCTATGTAAAGTATCCTCCAAGACCTTGTCACTTATCCTCTTCAAGTTGACCTACAACAATGGAAGAAACTGCTAGAAGAAGTCGGCCTAACTTCAAGTGATCATGTCAGCCCAAAGAACATGTGTGGAAGTATATATATAGCCTAACTCGGCCCCAAGTAGAAGCAAGAAAACTTAACAAGCTTTTGGTCAAGAAGAAGTGAGAAGAAAGGGTAAAGAAGAAGTGTGAAGAAAGGGTAAAGGAGTGTGAAGAAGGAGCTACAAAGAGAAGTGTGAAGGAAGGACAAGAAGGATTCTTCTGGGCATATCGAAGAGAGATTCTTCTGGGTCAGCGAAGAAAGAGATTCTTCAGGGAAGTGCGAAGGAAGGGTTTCTTTTGGGGCAGCGAAGAAAGGTTTCTTCTGGGCAAGCGAAAGAGGGTTTTCTTCTGGGGTAGAAGAGAAGGTTTATTCTAGGTGACCGAGATCTAGAGACCGAGTTTCTCTAGAAAGCGCTGAGGAGAGCAGTTCCAGATCAAGAAGGAAGTCAAAAGGAAGAGGCAGAGCATCAAGGATAGTGGCAAGGTTCTTGTGAGGATCCTAGAGTCAAGGGTATGTTTCATGGTCTTGGTACTCATCAATTGAAGATCTAGAAGAAGAATTTTGATCGAGTTTTCCTCTCAAGAGGTGAGAGGTTTTGGCCCTCGCTGAGAAGCCTACATACTGTGTCACTTGTCTTTTATTGTGCATATTGGTAATTGTCTTGATGAAAAGAACACAATAATAACATAATGAAGAAAAGACTATAAAATAAGAAGTAAAAGTATATCACAAGCAACTATCAAGCACAGAAATCTTTTAACTATCCATGCCCTATATTTCTCAACAGTTGTAGCCTCTCCCCATTCTTGAGGGGAAATGGGAGAGTCACTATGGATTTCATCGCAGGGCTTCCAGCAGTGGAGGGCAAGGATCGTATCTATGTGGTGGTCGACCGGCTGACCAAGTATGTCCATTTCTTTTCCATGTCGACACGATACTCAGCCTCTCAGGTGGCAAAGTTGTTCTTTAGGGAGGTCTTCCACTTGCATGGACTCCCTAAGACCATAGTCAGCGACAGGGACAACAGATTTATGGGAGGATTCTGCCAAAAGCTCCTCAAGCTAGTGGGTACTGAGCTCACCCCAAGCACTAGTTACCACCCATAGGCAGATAGTCAACGGAGAGGGTGAACAAGTGGCTAGAAGGCTATCTCAGGAACTATGTGACCGGGCAGCAGAGGGCATGGATTCGATGGTTACACTTAGGGGAGTATTGCTATAACAGCACCCATCATATGTCCATCGGTATGTCACCTTTTCGTGCTTTATATGGTTATGAAGCTATGTCTTTTGCTGATATTGTTTTTGGAGACAGTCGGACCCCAAAGGCCAAAGATTGGATCCTAGAGAACCAAGACATCCTCACGGCTCTCAAGGATAATTTGCTGACAGCGCAGAAACAATAAAATTTGTAAGCTGATAGACATCGAGTTGAGAGGCACTTTGAGGAGGGAGGCTTGGTGTTCCTGCAATTGCAACCATACAAGAAGTCGACATTGAAACAAAAGAGGGTCTAGAAGTTGCAACCACGTTTTTATGGTCCATGTAAGGTGATCAGGAGAGTTGAGAGGTAGCATACGAGTTGGAGCTACCACCAAGGAGCAAGATCCACAACATTTTCCATGTTTCATGCCTCAAGAGGGTGTTGGGGCAGCAGGTTACAGCAACAGTGGAGTTGCCTTCGCTTGATGATGAGGGGCATCTAGTTCTGGAACCAGAAGCCATCCTGGAGACTAGGGGGCCGAAATAATTTTGTTAGTGGAATTTGGGGGCCACACCCACATGTAATACACACCCCTTGGAGAGAAAGGTCAAATTTGCCAAGGAAAGAGGTCAAAATAGTGGATGGAGGGACCCACATGGGGAGGCAAGTCGAAATTATAAATAGAAGGGGCATAGTCGCTATTGGGATCTTTTGTCAACTTATCTATTTTTTTTGTTGCTCAAGCTATTTAACTGGGTCACAAGTGTTGCTCACCACAGAGCTTTCCAAGGGGAGAGCTCACCCTTCTTCAAGTACCACCCTAAGGAGGTAATCCATTGCTACATGGATGAGGAGATTTGTGGAGTTGGAGCTCAATTAAGCAAGTTTCCTTCAGCGAATTTGTACTCCAAGGAGGACGCAGTTGGGAAATTGTATCACTCAATTCAGTTGGCTTCTGGTGGTGTTTTGTTGGGAGAAATTTAGTATAGCTACTCCAGGGGAAATCTAAGCCTTGTGAAGAATTTGGGGGCCAGTGATTGTTGCTTCGAGGCGGGTCGAATTTATCTTTCCCAAGGCCTACGCAGGAGACAAATTCTAGGCACACCTGGGAGTTGAGGAGAGGCCTTATGGAGCTAGGTTGTGCAGAGGAATTGAGGGAGTCATCTGGGGGAGAAAAGCTCAGCATTTTGGCACCATTTGGACCATAGTTGCAGGGGAGCGCCCCCCCCCCCATCGAAACCCGCTCCCGAAGCGCGCTCCGCTGGATCGGCTTGGGAAGCGGCGCTCCCGAAATCGCCTCCGAACGGGAGCGATTTCGGAGCGCGCCTCCCTCCCAAAAAAATTCGCTCCCTGCTGATTTCGGGAGCGACCTAGAGCGTCGCTCCGTCACTCCCGGACAGCGCTTTTTTTAAAGCCCAGGGAGCAATCAGCTCCCGATCGCTCCCGGGCTTTAAAAAATCGCTCCGGGAGCGGGTCGGCGGAAAAAAATTCCGCGGACCCGAAAAAAACTAAAATTTTATAAATTTTTTTTTTGTTTTAAAAGGCCCTTTGGGCATAAAAACATTTCATTGTGAATGTTTGAAGAATTTGAAGAGCTTGAAGAGCAAGAGTTTGGAGCAAGGAGCAATTGCTGAAGAGCGAGGAGCAAGGAGCAAGGAGCGAGGAGCAAGTAAGTAAGTTAACAATTTAGCTAATCTAGCTAGTTTAATTTAGTTAGTTAGTAATTTAGGGAATTTAATTTAGTTTATTGAGTATTAAAATTATGAATTGCAATTAAATTAATAAATTAAGTTAATTAATGCCAATAAATGAAATTAATTTGCAGATTGTTGAATGAAAACCCTACAAACATCAAACACCATGGACCTCACCATATTTCTGGGCATTTTCCTCTTCCTGGTCCCTTTTATGGTTATTATGGTGCTGGAGAGTAGGAAACGGAGGGGCCAAACTAGAGAGGGGGATGAAGAAGCTGGAGAAAGTGAAATGGGTGAAAACCCCGGTGAGGAGGAGCTGGAGGAGGGTGAACAGGACACTCAAAAGACTAAACAAGACCAAACCCCATTGTGGAAATATGTTCATAGGGCTGAAACAGGGAGAGGGGGTGGAACCACTAAATTTCATTGCCCCCATTGCAACACTGATTACACAGGTTCATACACCCGTGCTAGAAGACACCTCTGCGGGAAAAGGCCATGGGATGGAGAGAAACAAATAGGAATCAAAACTTGTGCAGCGGGGTCAACAGCGGAT
>APFE031370288.1:21837-36286 GCA_000404065.3 Pinus taeda | reverse complement strand
ATGATAAATGTTATATATTGAATTTTCAATTTTGAAAGCTTGAAGTTGAAACTTTAAGATTGAATTTGATGAATCATGATTCACGAGACTCAATATGTTGCAGTTGTAATATGTATTTTACTATCTTGTGGACATGGTTGATGACGATTATAATTTCTAGATGATTGATGTGATATGGTTCAATGATCAATCTATGTTTTTTTATGTTTTTTATGTCTAATTCATCATTCTACATGTTTTTTGTTGACATATATGTATCAAAAATTAAAAAATATAAAAAATGTATATATTTTTAAAAAATCGATCCCGGATTCGCTCCCAAACCGGGAGCTTCTGAAAATGGTCGCTCCCGCTCCCGCTTCCGCTCCCGCTCCCAAGTAACATAGATTTGGACGGTTGTAGCAGAGGTTTTTCAAAAGGGCGGTATTTTCCAACCAGTTGTGGAGGTTGTGGTATTTGGGGGTCAATTTCAGGGGTCAGAACTAGACCAAACCCTTTATGGGTTTTGGTGGGTTTGTACAGAGGAGACCAGGGCTAATTTTGCAGAATTTTCTAAGCACCGGAGGTGGCACAAATCTTCAGTTTTTTTCCAGTCAGCAATGTAGTCTCACTAAGGCCAGTGCAGATTCTTGTAGAGGAGTTGCTCTACAGCAGTTGGGCAGACTTTGTTGGACACTTGAGGCTTGTAGCTTGCCTTGAGCAAGCGCAAGTGCATTCCTTCCATCATACATTGTACTCCTATCATTTGATAATAAATATTGGCCCATTTTGGCATATTCATTTAGGAGCATTTCTGGTTACCTGATTGCATGTGTCATTTCTTGTGTTAGATCAAGATGTGCTTAATTTAATTTGTTTATCACTGTTAATTTCCATTTGGGATATTACATTAAAGAAGAAGGGTCCAATTGCAGCAGTATGCATATCTTCAAGGACGACTGATTTATCTGGAGGCCGAAATATTTCTCAGGAAGAGGGCCAAATCGCAACCTGAAGGACGAGATTGCAAGTGCCAAAGTTTTTCTGTTGGAAAATATGGTAGCCATGGTCGGTATTTTCACCATGAAGAAACTGGAAAATTCAAATTTTTATTTTTTCCTCCTAAAATATTCAGGTCGGCCTCTTTCTTGTTCAGGTCGGCTGGGCCCCTAAGAGGCACCCATTCGACCCCCTTCAAATTCAATATAAAGGAGAGCTTTCCTCCATCATTTTGGCACATCGATTTGTATCTTGATATCTCTGTTCTAGCGAAGAAGGAAGGAGAGTAGGAGGGCCAAATTTCAGAAGGAAGGCTTGGAGGAGTTCTCTTGATCTTGGTTATTGGTTTGACTATTATCTTGATGATATTTCTGCTGTATTGATGAATTTTTGAACTCTCTCTCTCATAAGGAAATAATTCTGGATTTTCCCCCTGTGGGTTTTGCCCTAGCCTCAGGCCTAATTTTGTGTCTCTTGTCTCATGGTTTCATGGTTATTTTTCTACTTCTCTTTCATGTTTAATGGTTGATATTTTTCTTCTGTATAACTGCTTAATGATTTTCGAATGAATGTGCAATTAATGTTAACTAATCATTGGAAGTAGTTATCGTGACGAAGGAAATTATTATGCCCTAGAAAATCAACATTTTCTTCTTGGAGGAGGCTGAGTTGATTTAAGGGGGAACCAGCAAAATTTTGCTAACAAGATTCACGAACAATTTTTGTGTAAATTTCCCTCGAATTTATTGATAAAAATTGGCTGGAATTTTGATGTGGAATTTCATCTGGAAATTATGGTTATTGGCCCTTTATTTTTCTTGTATGGATTTAAATAAAATTTGGGCTCTCCAATTTTTCCTGTTGAATTTAATTAAATTTTACGGTAAAATTATTTCTTAAATTTTTATTGAGGAACTTTGGGAAGAAGTCTGGGAGGATTACAAAATAATTTAAAAGGAAATATTACAGATGAACAAAAAACGACTTAATTAGCCTTCTCAAATTTCCCAAAGTTAAAATCTAATTCTTACCCATCATGGACTAGAACAGCAGGGATTCACAATAGTGTCATTCAATACAAACATAATTATCTGGAAAACTTCAACAAAGAAAGAACTCAAATACCTAAACAAGGAAGAGATGTTTCTATTTTTGGAAGCAAAATACTAATGAAAGTAAATAGGAAATTTGAGGGCAAGTACCTCAAAAAGCAGCTCATCAGGTAAAATCCGGTGTATTAGAGCTGGGTCAGAAGCAGGCTTATTGCTCAAGCTTCCAAAAGCAGGAACTGGTCGAACTCTTGTTCCATACAAACCTGCATGGGGCAGAATCGAAAGTTCATAAAACATTTGTTGTTTTGAATAGTCTGAGAAAGAATAACTTTCTCTAATCAGTTTTGCAATATACAGAATCAACATTCCAATGGTCATCTATCTCTCCATTCTGCAATTAATGAGCTTTACCTCTTTGTACATTGCAGCATGAAAATCCATAAATTTCACTCTTCCAATGAATTCGAACAATCAATCAAATTGGATTGTTACTCAGAATCAAGTTCAGAAAGCTTCAACACAATTAAATCCTGAATGTAGGGCCTTACAGTTTTGTCACTGCAAATAGACAATTAAACCTACAACACCTCCAACCTAGATCTATATTATATGCAGTAACCAATTAATGAAATTAAAGTAGATTTACAATGAAGCAAACTAAAGTTGATTTCTGAGTTGGTAAGCTCATAAGAATATAATAACAAATATTTTCCCAAGAAAAGAAAGGGCTTGAAGATTGCTTCAAATAACCTCCACAGCGTTATCTTTAATCCCCAAGCTCAATATCAGCACCTACGAAACCACAGATTACCTATCAACTAAAAAGTACTGGAAGTAGGAGAATTCATAATAAGACATTGCTATGGAAACCCAAGTATGCTTCTTTGTCTCACTGTTTTCATGGTAACTATTGTTTCAGTTGAGTTGGAATCCTTCCAAGTAGCACAGCATTGAAGGGCAAGGAGAACTGATTAGACATGAGATGAATGCACTGTCACATGCACACACACGGGCATCAAAAATAGGATAAATGAAATAAATAATATACTGAAAATCATATTAAAACTTCACAAAAGAATTAATCAAATTATGCTCCTAACACATCAGAACAGTGATCATCATGTCTGCATACAATTTGCTCCGCAAGAATGGGAGGATCACCAGACACCCCAGGCAACCCCACAGATCACTATGTAACTGACTTAAGCCATATTATTTCTTCAAAAAAAAATGATTAATCATCATCCTGTAGTTAGAAATCCTAATAACCAAGATTGACCCATATAATAAAAAAAACATATACAGCAAACTTAAGGACAGTTGACACAAACCTTAGCAAAACTAAGGTTATGGATTTACATTGCTCTAGGAACTCCTTCACAGATTTACCACTTTCTCTTCAGGGGCTGTGATATTACCACTTAGCATTTTGCTAAGCGAAATATCAATTTTGATCATTTTTGCTATATTGCACGGTTGCACTTAGGAAATGTGGGTTTATAAGTCCCGCACAAGATTTTTGGCTTAGAGCACACCTGAACATTAGAGCTGGAGGAAATATTGCGGCCTTAGTGGAGCATGGCGTCCAGCTCGTGGGAATTTTGGCCCACATGAGGAGTATGCTCTCATTGGAGCAGATTTGGTGTGGGGAATTGGAGTTGGGCCCACATGAGCATTTTGGAGGCTTCTTGACAAAAAGAGGAAGAGATACTCAATTTCTCATTCATTCATCATTTGCAAAACTGTCTTTTGACAATAGCAAGCTTGAGCTGAAGACAAGTCTACAAGTGTTGTTTAGCACACAAGTGTTTCCAAGCAGAGATCTCAGCCCTTGCTTCGATGGACTTCGAGTGCCAGCCCAAGGAGGAAGTCCTACCCTTATCAGTTTGTACCAGCAGCAGGAAGTCTGATTTCAGGGAGAGGTTTAGCTACAGCAGCACAGGGACTGCGCAGTTCATGGTGGAGGCACTCCAGGAGGTTGAGGTTGAAACTTGGGGAGAAGGTTGGGGAAGTATTTTGGTGAGGATTGCAGCTATTTTGGAGACCATTTGCAACAGGATTTACAGGTGGGTCAAATCACCCAGCAGTTGAGCCATTGAGGGAAAATAGAGCCGAATTTCCGAAGCCAATCATTGGCCAAATCCTTCATGGGTTATACTGGTGTTTGGTGGAGAGACCGGCATTAATTCCCTAGAATTTTTTGAGCACCAAAGAGGGCCCTAGTAGCAATTCTATTCAGCTAGCAGCGTATTTTTGGGCATCTTCCACACAGAGCTAGAGCAGCGCAACAGCAAATTGGAGAGGTTGTTTCTCCCAAGTTTCGATGGCTCTTCCAAGAGCTCAGCCAAAGCATGGATCGAAAGGTTGGATGTCTATTTCCACTTGAATCAGATGATGGAGGGAGAGGCAATCAAGATTGCCACATTGCATCTGGAAAGGGAAGCTCATGACTGGTGGTTCCATGGGTTGACCACGTTGGGACATGTAGGGGTGACCAATTATGATCATTTCACCAGGAGGGTGTTAGAGAAGTTTAAGAGGAAAGACCCTAAGGAGTACTTTCGGGAGTTGATAAGGCTCAAGCACACTGGGAATGCTGAGGCATATATCTCAGAGTTTTTGAGGTTGTCTGTGATGGTGCCAGATTTGTTGGAGACTAGGAGGATCTAGATGTTTATAGAGGGGCTAGTGTGAAAATTCTTGAATCTAACACATCAGAAACCCCTACTGCAATTACTAGTTTACAATCTCCTACTTGTTCTTTACATTAATAAGTTATTTAATTGCATAAACATCGAAGTAAACACTATTGCAGCCTTCAAAGATATACAAATCATGCACTGAAATAAAACGAGAAAATAACACAAGAGACACTGTTATTTTTGGACAATCATCCCTGGAAAAACCCAATTTGGGAAAACTGGTGCAGCATAAAGAGGGTTTGTATTATTAAGCAAATTTCGTGAATACAACTAGGGTGCCAGAAATGGTTCGCCCAACAGAGATCGGTAGTAGTACCTCTATCCGGAGACAGATATTCCGGCGAATCAGCAACGAATGATAAACCCACAGTGACTAGTTGTTCCATATGTTGGACAGCAAAAGCTGCTCCAAGCATTGCTCAAGAACTACGTCACTCCTTTAGGAGTTGCGTCACCCTCTCTCGGCTCGAAATTTGCTGATATGCTCCTTGTGTGCCCCACAGAATCTCCCCAGCGCTGCTTCTAAGGCCCAACATCAGCTTCTGCATCTTTTGCGTTGCTTGTGTCAGCCTCTGCGTCCTCTGTGTCAGTTCTACGGCCTCTGTGTTAGCCCCTCTAGGGCCTACGTTGTCTCTTCCTGCACTGCGCTGCCTCTCTGCTATGTATTCTTCAGCCTCGGATGAAAATCCCTTAGTGAACTACCCCTCGCTACAACTGATCACTAACTCAATTTCCTCAGCAAACCCTACCCCAGAAAATCAAATTCTTGATCTCTCTTGGTGTGTCTCCAACTGACCCTCAAGCCTCCTCTTATACTTTTCCTATTGACAATTCAACAGTCGAGATTAAGTCCCTAATCAACGGCTAAGATTAGAACTGGCTTGATCCTCGTCACTTAGAACTTTCTCACCCATTTTATATTAATACACATTAATATTTTTATTTTCCTAAGTTTAAACTTAAGGACCCATTAAAAATATTAATTATTTTAATATCTCTTCATCCAAGTGAAATTTCTCCAAACGATTTCTGGGTCTTGGAGATCTCATGTGCCTTATCCTCCCCACTAAATTTCATGGCTAGAGCACATTCGATGCTACCCAAAATCAACACTCCCTCTTAGCGAGGAATGTGCTCTAGCAACACTAAATCATGGAAGTGTTACATTGATCATCGGCATTGGTCCTCTGTGTTGATGCTAGGCCTGCTACCCCACATCTACTGCACTGCTGCTTCCTGTACTGCTGCCCATGACACTGCCACTACCATTGCTACATCTGTACTGCAACTCCCTCTCAAAATGTTGCCTCATGCTGCCCATAGTACTGCCACTGCTAACTGTTGCACTACAACTCAGTTACCGAGAAGTAAGTAACTGACTTTTCCCAAATGCTGACATCCTGGTCAGTCTGGAAGCCTCGTGATGCTGGAGCTACCTCTACTGCCACTGCGCTGCTGCAACCTCTTATGTGCCTCTCGCACTGCTACAACCTCCACTGCATTGCTACACATTTCTGCACTCTAGCACTGCCTTGCCGCTCCATCACACCTTGCTCCACCTGACACCTGTCATCATGCTACTGTCGTTAAGGGCTCCGGTAGCCGTATGTGATCCAAGATTTTGTGCACCTCAAGGATCCTGCCCCCACTTTTGTAGTCCTCTCGACTACAACTCTATGTCTCCCCACCTCTTCTCTAGAAGCGCATGAGCACTCATGGCACAAACGTCATCAATATCGACATCCTTCTTTGCCTTTGTTGGAGCTGCCTTTAAGTCGGAAGCTTCTCCCTTGCCTTTCTTCTTGGGGCACTAAGAGGCATAATGTCCCAACTCCCCACAATTCAAGCACTTAACCTTGGAGATGTCTTTCTTCTTCCTCTTTTGAACCCCTTGTTGTCCCGCTGATGCGAGAGCTGCATCCTCCTCCTCCTTCTTGATTCGAACTCCCTTACCGCTACTCCCCATCTTGGTCAATCTCCTAAGCTCTTCCTTCGAAGAGCTACCCACATCTCCTCCCAATTGGGGAGAGTCGCTCTACCCAAAATGCTTTGGACAAATGTCTCCCACTCCTCGAAGACTGCATTCAGGGCAGTCTTGACCATGAACTCTGAATCCAATGTAGACCCCACGGAAGTAAGTTGGTCGCGAATCCCTTGCAACCTGAGAAGGAAGGGACCCATCTCCTCCCCTTTCTGCATCTGATATGACCTCAACTAATTTTCCAATAACATCTTCCATTGCACAAAAGAGCCCTAGTATAAGGTGGTCAAGGTCTGCCACATCTCCCTTCTTGTGTTCTTCTCAACAATATGTGGTATTACATGATCCTTGACACTATCTAGGATCATGCATTTTGCCTTCGCCTGGGCCTCCTCATACTTCTCATTTGCATCAAGGTCAACTGGGACAGCTACTGTTCTCAAGGCATAGTCCTTGATGCGATGTTTATCCAGGATTGCCAGGATCCTGGCCTTCCAGATGACAAAATTGGAAGCCCTGTCCAATCTGTCCAGATCCCTCAATCTGTTCACTGCCATCTCTGCTCCTCTTCTCTAGATTCCCTTTAAGTCCTGATTTCCCTGCCAACTGTCAAATCACTCCTCTCCAATCCTCCTTTGTTGCTGCACCCGAATCTAGATTTCTTGTCTAGAAATTTGTTGAGGTAGTGCTTCCCTCTACCTTGGTTCAGTCTCCTTAGACACTATTCTGCACTGATAGAAACAACGCTCCACCAACTCCTCAAATCAAAATCTGCTCAACTCCCTTGGCCCCAACAACTGAAGATTCTGAGCCCTTTTGGCTCTACACAATCACAGTGAGAGCTAGATCATCTCCTCCTGTCCATTGCATCAATCCTTCCTGGCTCAAAAAGATGAATTGGCATTGCGTAAGCCTGATATGCTTCCCTCTGCCTCTGCGCTGGCCTGGACAGCTGACGTAGCTACTGCACGGGCTCTTCCCAGCTAATGCGTCACCTTCACCTAGCTCAAAGTGTTGACGCAGACACTATGTGAGCCTCTGCGTCACCTTCTCTGCACTGCGTCACTCTTCCTTCTGCGTCTGGCTCTAGAACAGCGCGGTCACTCGAGACAGCTGCTTTCTGCTGCAAATTCTCTGGATTTCTTGGCTGGTGTCTTCAATCATCTATGATCTGCAATCGCTCTGATACCATGTGAAAATTCTTGAATCTAACACATCAGAAACCCCTACTGCAATTACTGGTTTACAATCTCCTACTCGTTCTTTACATTAACAAGTTATTTAATTGCATAAACATTGAAGTAAACACTATTGCAGCCTTCACAAATATACAGATCATGCACTAAAATACACTGAGACAATAACACAAGGGACACTGTTATTTTTGGACAATCGTCCGTGGAAAAACCCAATTCGGGAAAATCAGTGCAGCATATAGAGGGTTTGTATTATTAAGCAGATTTTGTGAATACAATTAGCGTGCCAAAAATGGCTCACCCAACAGAGAATTTTCTCAGCAGTAGTACCTCTATCCAGAGACAGATATTCCGGCAAATCAGCAACTGGATGATCAAACTTCACAGTGACTCCGGTTGTTCCCTATGTTGGACACCAAAAGTTGCTCCAAGCACTGCTCAAGAACTGCGTCACTCCTGCAGCCGCTGCATCACCCTCTCCCGGCTCGGAATCTACTGTTCTGCTCCCAGTTTGCCCCACGGAATCTCCCAGCACTGCTTTTGGGGCCCAACTTCAGCTTTTGCGTCTTCTGCGCTACCTGCTTCAGCCTCTACATCCTCTATGTCAGCTCTACGGCCTTTGCGTCAGCCCCTTTAGGGCCTACACTCTCTCCCTGCACTGCATTGCCTCTTCACTAAGTATTCTTCAGCCTCGGATGAAAATCCCTTGCTGAACTACCCCTCGCTGCAACTGATCACTAACTCGATTTCCTCAGCAAACCCTGCCCTAGAAAATCGAATTCTTGATCTCTCTTGGTGTGTCTCCAACTGACCCTCGAGCCTCATTTTATTTCCTATTGACGATTCAATGGCCGAGATTAAGTCCCTAATCAACGGCTAATATTAGAGCTGGCAGAACTTTCTCACCCATTTTATATTAATACACATTAATATTTCTATTTTCTAAGTTTAGACTTAGGGACCCATGAAAAATATTAATTATTTTAGTATCTCTTCATCCGGATGGAATTTCTCCAAACGATTTCTAGGTCTTGGAGATCTCATGTGCCTTAGCCTCTCCACCAAATTTCATGGCTAGAGCACATCCGCTGCTACCCAAAATCAACAGCTAGCAGAGCCATTACAAGGGTTAGTGAGGTCCAATAGGCCCACTACATTATAGGACGCAGTAGGTTGAACCCGAGACCTACAGGATGCCTTACCTAGGGCTTGCGCACCACTACCCCCCAGACAAGGTTTCTGACAGAGGGGAAGAGACACCAGGGCTCTACCACCGAGGGCCAATCAGGGGTGTGGGCAGCTGTACGAGGAGACTATCAGTAGCCATTGGCACCAGGCCACAAATGTGCAGCGGGCAAGGCCCATTATATTGAGGTCTTCTCTAACAGAGATGCAGAGGATGAGACATATTTTAAGATGGGTGGAGATGACAGCGCAGCACCTCAGGAAGTAGGACCACCACCACCACCACCACTGACAAGGGGAGTTTACATTGCACCTTCCGAAGGGGTCCTCACATCACTGCGCAAGGAACCCAGGTTTTTGACCCTGAGGATTAGAGGCACTGTTCAGGGGTAGCATGTATTAGTTCTAGTGGACAATGAGGCTACCCACAATTCCATTGATGCCTAGTTGGTTCAGAGGATGGGCATCACAACTGAGGAGTTTGAGGGATTCTTAGTTCTTGTGCCTGGGGATAGGACCATGCAGTACACATGCTACGTGCCACCCTTGATAGTGACCATGGGGAACTACTCCATGACAGGTCACTTCTTTGTGGTGGACATACCAAACACCAACGTGGTGTTGGGAGTCCAGTGGCTCTATTCACTTGGCAGAGTCACGACCGATTGGAGGAAGTTGGAGATGGAGTTTGTAGGGCCGGATGGCAAGCCAGTGTTGCTACGAGGAATGCACTCATACCCACCACAGATTGTTTCAGCCCACAGGATGGAGGTTGATTTGAGACATGGCAACATGAGTGGGCGATAGAGTTGAGGATCTCAGAGGCTGGGGGCAAGCCCAAGCCACCACATCTAGAGATACAGGCTATTCTAGATAGGTACCCAATAGTGATTGGAGACATAACACCAAGTCAACCACCTGACCAAGGGTTTGAGCTTACTATTGAGCTAGAGTCGAGAGTACAGGTCGTGATCGCCACACCTTATGGGCATTCGAAGGCATATCAGGTTGAGATAGGAGGGCTATACACAAGCTGTTGGCACTTGGGCACATTAGGCCCTGTTCCAGCCCTTTTGCTTCATAAGTTGTCTTGGTGAATAAGAAGGATGGGTCCTTGCTCATGTGCATAGATTACCGGGCCCTCAACAAAAAGACACTGAAGAACCGCTACTCCATCCCATGTATAAATGAGTTGATGGATGAGTTGAGAGGGGCTAAGTTCTTTTCGAAGATTGATTTGAAGTCGGGGTACCATCAGATCTGGGTGAGGGACTAGGATGTCCCAAAGACAACACTCTGGTCCCATTATGGGCACTTCGAGTTCTTGGTTATGCCCTTCAGGCTGACCAACGCACCATCTACTTTCCAGTCATGCAAGAACCACGTATTTCGTGGGCAGTTGAGGAAGTTCGTGCTAGTGTTCTACAATGACATAATGATCTAAAGTCAAACCTGGGAGGAGCATTTGCAAGACATTGAGATAGTGTTGTGTTTCTGGAGGAGCAACAGTTTGATGCTAAACTGTCCAAGTGCGAGTTTGGGTTGACTGAGATGCTCTATCTAGGGCATATCATAGGGGTGGACAGTGTGAGTCTGTGAGGAGAAGATCCGAGCTATCTAGGATTGGCCAAAGCCCTAGAACGTGATAGAGCTAAGGGGATTCGTGGGCATTTGCACCTATTACAGGAAGTTCAT
Source organism: Pinus taeda (assembly GCA_000404065.3). Lineage (NCBI taxonomy): Eukaryota > Viridiplantae > Streptophyta > Pinopsida > Pinales > Pinaceae > Pinus > Pinus taeda. Next base: position 25,497 of record APFE031370288.1, on the reverse strand, counting down.
GAAGGGCTTATCCCAACTAGCAGCACCCCTCATCAACTTGATGAAGAAAGTGGCATTTGAGTGGATCACTATAGTGTAGGAGGCTTTTGAGCGCCTCCAAAAGTAGTTGTCCGGTATTGACACTCCCGGACTTCACCCAGCCCTTTGTGCTGGAGTGCGATGCATCAGGAGTGGGTGTGGGGTTCATGTTGATGCAGGGAGGGCACCCATAGCTTTCGAGAGTCGAAAGCTACTACCCCATGAGTTACTGTACTCCATATATGATAAGGAGATAATGGCCATCATGCATGCGCTAGCCAAGTTCCGACAGTGTTTGGTGGGGAACAGGTTCAAAATCAAGACAGACCACAACAGCGTCAGGTTATTCTTGGAGCAGAAATAGTTGTAGGAGAGGTAGCAAAAGTGGGTGAGTAAGCTCCAAGCATACGACTTTGACATTAAGTATGTCAAGGGGAAGCATAATGTGGTGGCTGATGTGTTGTCCAGGAGGCCAACTGCTCTCTCATTGATGAGTATTTCCCCGGATTGGAGGGCGCAGCTATTAGTGGAGTACTCCAAGGATTGGTTTGCACGTGAGGTCCTTGATGGGATGGTGGCAGATGACCGATACAAGGTAATGAACGAGGTGATCTACTTCCGAGACCGGATTTATTTGGTACCCAGCTCCCAACTGAGGAAGAAGATTCTACAACCTGCCCATGACTCGCCACTAGCAGAGCACTAAGGGTTCACAAAGACACGCAGGGCCATTAGAGAGCGTTTTGCATGGAGGGGACTCGAGGATGATGTTCTGAAGCATATCAAGGAGTGTGAAACATGCCAGTGGAACAAGGGTGAGTAGTCACACCCTGCAAACCTATTGCAGCCGCTTCCCATCCCTAAGGGGAAATGGGAGGGCATATCGATGGACTTCATTACTGGGCTGCCCACAGTATAGGGAAAGGACTGCATTTACGCGGTGGTGGTTCACCTGATGAAGTTTGCCCATTTCTTCGCCATCTCAACCCAATACCCAGCCTCATAGGTGGCCGAATTATTCTTCAGGGAGGTGTTTCAGCTACATGGTCTCCCAAACGCCATTGTTAGTGACCGCGACAACCGTTTCATGGGTGGATTCTAGCAAGAGCTGTTTCGGTTGGTGGGCAATGAGCTCACTCTGAGTACTAGCTATCACCCTCAAACAGACGGGCAGACAGAGATATTTAACAAGTGGTTGGAGGGATACTTGCGTAACTATGTCACAGGTCAACAACAAGTATGGATATGTGGCTGCACTTGGGTGAATATTGCTACAACACCACATATCACATGCCCACATGTATGTCTCCATTCCGAACTTTGTATGATTATGATGCATTGTCTTTTGCTGATGTTATGTTTGGAGACAGCAGGGCCCCAAGGGCCAAGGACTCGATAAAGGAGAGCCAAGACATTTTGTCGGCTCTTAAAGAAAATATGTGAATGGCCCAAAACTAGCAAAAGCTTTATGCAGACAGGGGCAGAGTTGAGAGGCAATTCAAAGTAGGGGACTTGGTCTTCTTGAGGCTTCAACCGTATCAACAGTCATCGCTCAAGCATTAGGGGACCAAGAAGCTCAAACCCCACTTCTGTGGATCGTATCGTGTCACTCAGAGGGTTGGGAAGGTAGCATATGAGTTGCAGCTACCCCCGGGAAGTCGGGTGCACATCCTTCATGTGTCTTACCTGAAAAAGGCGTTGGGGCAGCAGGTTACAACAGCTACAGAACTACCCCCCATGGACGATGAGGGGCATTTAGTGCTGGAACCAGAGGCCATTTTGGATACCTAGAAGAGGCACTTAAGAAACTGAGTCATCAAGGAGTTTTTGATCATGTGGAGAAATCTGCAAGATGAGGATGCCACCTGGGAAGGGGAGCAAATACTTCAGCATCCTTCGTTGCAGTTGCTTGAGGACAAGCAACATTTTGGCGAGAAGGATTATGATATTCCCACTTAGCATTTTGCTAAGTGAAATATCAATTTTGATCATTTTAAGAATATTGCATGGTTGCACTTAGAAAATGTGGGTTTAGAGGTTCCACATGAGATTTTTGGCTTAAAGCACACCCAAACATTAGAGCTGGAGGAAATATTGCAGCCTTAGTGAAGCATGGGGGCCACCTCGTGGGAATTTCAGCCCACATGAGCAGCATGCTCTCATTGGAGCAAATTTGGTGTGGGGAATTCAAGTTGGGCCCACATTGACATTTTGGAGGCTTCTTGACAAAAAGAGGAAGAGACACTCAATTTCTCATTCATTCATCATTTGCAAAACTGTCTTTTGACAATAGCACGCTTGAGCTGAAGCCAAGTCTACCAGTGTTGATTAACACACGAGTCTCTCCGAGCGGAGATCTCAGCCCTTGCTTCGGTGGACTTCGAATGCCAGCACAAGGAGGGAGTCATACCCTTATCAGTTTGTGCCAGCATTAGGAAGTCTGATTTGAGGGAGAGGTTCAGCTACAACAGCACAAGGACTGTGCAGTTCGTGGTGGAGGCACTGCAGGAGGTTGAGGAGTGAGGTGTGGTTGAAGTTGAAACTTGGGGAGAAGGTCGGGGAAATATTTTGGTGACGATTGCAACGATTTTGGAGACCATTTGCAACAGGATTTACAAGTGGGTTGAATCACCTAGCAGTTGAGCCATTGAGGGAAAATAGGGCCGAGTTTCCAAAGTCAATCATTGGTCAAATCCTTCGTGGATTATTCTGGGTATTTGGTGGAGAGGCTGGGATTAATTTCCTACAATTTTCTAAGCACCGAAGAGGGCCCTAGTAGCAGTTCTATTCAACCAGCAACGTATTTTTGGGCATCTTCCGTGCAGAGATAGAGTAGCGCAGCAGCAGATTGGGGAGTGGTGGCTTATCTATCATTTGGGGCTTTGCTAGCTTGCCTTAAGCTAGCTTATCAATAAAAGAACTCAATAGCGCAGTTTTTGGTGCAATGCATGGTTTGATTGTGTGTTCACTATTTTATGGCTTTTTGTCTATGTTTTCTTTGTATATTTACTGTAAATTTTCCCTAGGAATATTACAAGAGCAGCAAGATTGAGATCACCATCTCGTATACATCCTTTGGAGTATAATTCAAGGGTCTGAGGTTCAGTTTGTGACAGGCTTTCTCACCTGTTGACCCTGCCGCTCGCACCTACCTACACAGTTAGCGAGAAAAGCCTTCAACCCCACAAGGTGTGGTTGGTGGCAGGGAACTCAGAGAAGGGGCTGTCACACTGATCCCAACTCTCTCCGTTTTAGCTATCTCCTAGGCTAGCTAAGGGGGGTGGTCCCTAAATGGAAAGTTAAGCCTAAAGCTAAGATGAAAAGTTCTAGGAGGATTATTTGAGTTAAATAAGATTGTCAATCTGAGATCTAAAATCAAAACGAAATATAAACAATAGCCATTAACCATACGATGAACATGTACCACACAAATGACCAGTGCCTTAAAAACGTTGTTATTTCGGAAATGAAAATATTTTTGTTTGTACTTCTTTTTATGCTCAAAATGGAAACGAACGCTTTTAAATGAAAAGGGAAAATTTGCTTTGACTTTCAAAATAGAAACGAAGCTAAGAGATCAGGGTACTTCCCTCTTGCGTAAATCCTTTTTTTTGGTGTCTTAAGAGCTTGATGGCTTGAACA
>APFE031370288.1:0-21200 GCA_000404065.3 Pinus taeda | reverse complement strand
CAGATCTCTCCTCCCTAGACAATAGTGCCTTCAGGCAAACTGAAAAACAACTAGATAGCAAAATGAAAATCACATGAACATTAAACGATACAAGTATACCTCATATACCAAGACATGCACCACACGAGAAGCTGCTAACACCAAAGACTTTTATTATTAATAAGAATGCTGAATACACAATCCGGCAGAGTCTCCGCCAGCCCAATAGCTCGTTCTATCATCTACAATAAGAGCCCAAGGCTCATATAAATAGGAAAATGGGAGACAATCCTAAGGCAAATTCCCAATGACAAATGGCAATAAGGTGAAGATCCCAATGAAGAAATGAAATGACAAGTGGCCTGATGACAATCCCAATGTGAAGATAACTGCTCTTGATTTCCACGTGGCTGCCTTTGAACTGCTGCTTGACTGAAGATAACTGCTTGAAGTATGCTGAGCTAACTGATGTAAACTGCTGTTCATAAACTTTGTTAAATGCCAAGTTAACATGTGTTTAACTGGCTCTTAAACTGCTGTAGCTTCTCACGTAACTTGATGTTTGACTGCGTTGAAAAATGGACATGTGGCTATACATTAACTGCTGTAATATACTGCCTACGTAAACAGCGAACTTACTAACGTAACTAGCTGCCCACGTTACATACTTGACTGCCCACGTTAACTGCTTCAAACCACGTAGACTGCTGCCCTGTAGCTGCGTGTATTAATTGCTGTTTACTGCTGAGTATACCCACTGTAAATGCTGGCCTGAGCTGCGTATTTAAATTACTGCCCACGTAACTTGCTGAGGTACGTTAAATTGTCGTACGGACCTGTACGGAATTTTTTTGAGCTGCCAACGTGGATGGGTGAGTATTCATTTGCTGGGCCCACGTTTTATCCATTTAAACTGCCATGTAGATTGCTGATTCATTAAACCGTGTTACCATTCCATTGACCTTTGACTTGCTGAAGGATGGCTGTCGTACGGACGTACGGAAATCGTACGGACTTTATTTTGGTTGCCTGAGTTATACATATGGTGGGCTTGATGAGGTGGGGTCCCACTTAATAAACCTTTACCTTATAAGATTTTCAAAAATTAAATCAAAGTTTTGAAATTCCATTTGCCTCCTGACTTCAACGTTGACTTGGACTTTGACTTTCACTTTCACTTTCACTTTCACTTTCACTTTCTGAAACTTTGGACTTGATGAGGGTCCCACATTGCTTGCCACATCATCCTTGATCATCTGCTTCATCTCCATGTCAAAATTTGACTTATTTTGACTTTGGAAAAATTTTTAAATTTTTCCAATTATTCATTTTTTTGAATTTTTTCTTCATTTTTGCCACTGTCACTGGAAAATCTGCCTTTTGAGGGACTCTGAGTCATTTTTTGACCCCCAAAGTAGGCTCTAGGAGAATGCTGGGCCTCTGAGGATGAATTTTGACTGGTCATACGCCCCAGGCATCTCCTAATGCCACTTATTTATGCCTTTATACAAAAAATAATTAAAAAATCCCGTTTTGCGGGAAATTTTTAACTATTAAAAAATCCTACCTAGACCTAGCCAAATTCCACGAAACTTTACGTGTGATCTAGTATGGTAATATACATCGACCCTAGACACTAAGATGTGTCAGGGGCTCAATCTTCAAACCGTCACCTCGGCTTTGGGGTGTGCACGAGTGAAAAAATCCAGAGAATTATCCCCCTCTGAAAAAGAAAGGAAACGAAAGGGATAATTCACCGGATAAAAAAAACACTCCAAGGTGTACTCGTTTGCTGATCGAGTCCCACATCCTAGGCCTGTTACAAATTCAAGAAACATCATACTAGCATCACTTATTACAATTCCCCGTAGGGTGTGGAATCTGGGTACAAAGAAGAAAAATGATGAGAAGATAGAAGGAGAGTTAAAAAACTCTGTTGACTGATGACATCTGATGGTACAAGTGTCCTCTGGATCATCCTTGGGCATGGAGTCGTCAAATAATCGTCAGGTGCTACTCCAGCAGTCAACATCACCCACTCCATTCTTGTGCTTGAGAGGGAGTCTTTACAGGTACATTTTCATGATGTTTCTGCCAAATTCCAACTTTTTTATGCAATTATCAAACCCAAAGTGCTTAATGGCTCCAACAATGGGGACTGAGCCTTCTTCCATATGACTAGGCCAAAGTTGAGAGTCCAGCCACATATGCTCCAGCACATGATTCGTTGTAAGTGGACAGTTGCATAGGATATCATAGAGACTAAGTTTGGTGGACACCCTGTGTGTGTAACATACATTAGGAAAAATTTTCCCTTGGGGATGTAAAGTGCACATGACAAAATTGTATCCTAACCTTGCATCACAGTATTTTAAACAGGGATGATATTGAATGAATAATTTAAACAAATAGTTGATTACCAATCTATAATAGTGTTGTTACACCAGCTAATCTTGTGGTATAGGTTTCACCAATAATCAATGTCAACCTTTACCATTAATATAAAACATCAACAACATTGTTCATGCACTGTTTAATACATATTAACTTACAAGACCATCATAGTCATGGCTACCTCACAAAACCTCCTAGCAATACCATTTACTGCTTATTTGCACCTTACTACTATTCAAGATGCCCTAATGGATCTCACTGCCCAAACAGGACTGCAAAAGAGAATCTGCCACCGCAGTAGAGATTCGTTGCAACAATGATCCTCAGCAAGGTGTTGTTGTCACAAGAGATGCCGCAACAAAACTCCTCAAACCATCCAAAAGGATCTGTTGTCTTCAATCACCCCTCAACTAGATCCGTTGTTACAAAGTGATCCCAAAAGGGATCCATAGCCTTCAACAGAGTCGCCGCTCTCCAATACTGCCACAGTTCATGCCACAAACTAGGGCTTGCCATAAAATTGCCTCAGATGGTAAATTGCTATCACAATTACAAATGGCCTCAAACCCTATCCGCTGCCACAGGTAAGTAATTGATGATGGGCCATTGGCTTAGCTGATAATTTTCTACCCCAAACTGAACCAGTCACCCTCACTGCCACTTTAGAAACCCTATTCTGCCATAGGAATGCCATCTGCTTGTCTAATAGAGCCTCAGGTCAATGCATTGCCACAAGAGATCATATCCAAATGGGTCGCAGCCACAAGGGGAGAGAATTAGGGAAGTTTAGTGTCCTGGAATCATAGACAAACACCTTCACTGCCTCAGGAATACTTCCGGCAGATCAAGCCCTAAAAAAGGGGGGTCTCCTGGCTCAGGTTTAGCCTCAAGGTGATATGTTACCACATATTAATCCTGAGAAATTTCCTCAAAGACAAGTCGCTGCCCAGATCTCTTCCTTGAATGAATCTGCTGCCATAGAAAGGCTTGTTCGCTGCCTAAATATGACCTTTATTGTCCCTGGAATTGTCCTGGGCAGACTTCACTGTCACTAAATTGCTCCTTAGTTGCCCATTGCCACACAATCTACCAGGGGTCCTAGGAGGGCTACCTAAGGGACAACTACTAGACCAAATGACAACAATGGGACACAGACCCACTGTCACCTCAGTTAGTGTCCCCTACGCTTTACAGACTTTCACCAATGGGAAGAGTCCTAGTATGAAGGAAATCACCCAAAATGAATAAATCAATGATAGGATATGAGGTGATTCCCAAGGCCCATTCAAAAGGGAGGCCCAATTATGGCTTGATGAAGAATGGCTCTCCAAGAAAGACCTAAGAGGAGAGTCAAGACCTAGGGTTTAGGAATGTTCAATAATGATGAGTATGTCTATGGTTAAGAACCTCAATGATATAGGACCTCGCCAGAAGCTTTGAAAGATGATTATATACCTTCAAGTAGGCTTTCGCTATTCTTGGGAAACCAAATTAAGGCTTACCCTAGACCTAGTGTTTTTAGGATAATCATCGGAGGAAATTCCCTCCAAAGCACCCTCTAGGTCAAGGTACGACAAAGAAAAGGGGTTCTTCTGATTTATTCAAATGAATACTAGGAACATATTGCCTGCAAGAAAGCCACCTTGACAAAGGACTACTTAGGTTACCTTTTGAGGGCAACCGCTAGGGCATCAAATATCTTGAGATTCCACCATGAGAATTACTTCAAAATTTGAGATCCTCTAGAGAAAACATCAACACAGATCTCTATCTAGGAAGATTTGAAAAGTATGCCCTACAAAGGGTTTCACAGGGTGCCCTAGCTAGTCTTCTAGAAAAGGGGGCTGAAATTTTGAGGAGAGAAAAAGAAAGGGAAAGGAGAGGGTGATCACGAAATTTCTTGGATCAATGCCTAGTCCTTGGGCTAGGGAGTCTATGTGATTCGAAATTTGGCTGAAATTGTCTTCAAGGAGGCTAAAAAGCGATGCCCTGGCAACTACTTTGTAACATTTACCCACAGAAGATCTATGGACTTTCATGGAAGAAAAACAAGTTTCAATCCACTAGGAACATTCATCTACTAATGAGTAACATGTGCAATCAACAATCTAACCTTCTTTACAATGATTTTCAATAAATTAGGGCACAGAGAACTAGCTAGTTGCAATAATTCCACACATTAGACATTATTTCATGAAAAATCTTCAACAAAAACCACTTTCAAGATAACAAGAGATATATCCAATCCAAGACCAAGAAAATGGCTCCAAGAAAGAACGACATTTCAGCTCCCAAATATATCGAAATGCGTCGAGAGATCTCCAATATACAACCAAGAAAAAGTGTGAAATTCTCAAGAGAGATAGATCCAAGTGTGATGATGATGTTTGATACAAATGATGCTTAGCTTTATTTATATGAGCCTCTTCTAATTCGACTTAACCTAAGATGCCCCTAAAATTACTTTAATGTGCAAAATAACATAACTTTGATGACAAGCCCACCAAATAGCTCATAAATTGTAGAATAAACCATCCAAAATGAAGCTGAAAAGATGAAGCAATGGTGTAGGAGGGTCGTTGGAAGGTCTAATTGAGTCCTGTCATGGTGAAGAAGGGGGCTCCATGAATGATGGTCAAGGAAGTGGCCCCTTGATCTCCAAGTAAAACATCATGTGGTGCTCCAAAGTGGCTCTAGGGCACAAGTAATGGTCTCATGAGTCTCCTGGTGTAAAATAAGCTTGTAGATTGCTCCAAATGAGGATACCAATGATGGTGCTTTCCCTCACATGTCTCAAGGATGAGACAAACCTCCTTTGGGCCTTTGATCAGCTGCCAAGCCTTGTATACAATGCTAAGCTTGTTGGGGGTGGTCCAATTGCATCATCTCCATATAATGTGGGGCAATGAACAAGCTGCTGAAGGTGTTGAGGCTGCCCATGGCATGAGATAATGCTCTATCACATGATGGAAACCCATTGTTCTCAACGCATCCCCTACAAGTGTCGATATGATCCTCTGGTGGGCTTGGGCCCCAATTAAGTTTCACAACACATGATGAAACCCCCTGCCAATCCCGTATAAGATCCAATGCGTCTCCTCACCTTCGGATACAATAATTCATTAGTGCAATTGAGTAAATAAGCTTGTTAATCAAGGGCAGAAATGAGACTTCATCGTGGGTTTCCCTTCCAAATTTGGGGCTTTGTGCATGTAATGGTGTTACCTCCCTGGGTAGGAGTGGCTAATAAACAACCCTATTAGGTGTTCCCGACCCCTAAAGGGAAGGACATGTCCAAGGTACATCCTTTAAGTGGTAGGTGTCACGTGAATAATGATGAGGCGAATGGGGGCACAAAGGTCTCAAGGCCAAATGACATGGGCTCAAGGGTGGTAATGATGAGGGATGTCCACATATTTGGGTGTATGAATGTAGGAGGGAGGCAATCATGGTACATGAATTACCTCAGCCTTTATTTTACCACCCTTTTTCATTTTCCTTTTGCCTTTTATTGATTTTTCTTTATTTTACTGCTCAGAGCTCTAAAAGATGAGAGCATGATGTGTATGATATCGCGGTGATCAACCCCTTAAGGTGGGGCAGTTCATTGCCCACCAGGGGTTGGGACATACATGGGTTCCTTAATAATGCAGGAGGCACTCATAGGTTCCCTAGGAACCAGGGTGATGGCCATAGTGATAGGGTGTACAGCTCATATTTGGCTTTTGCCCGCGTGCTAAATTTTATTGTCCTGGCCATCTTTTGCATTTTGTGGTACATTTCCTGTTGTATGTGGCCATGATATGCTTTTATCTTTTCTTTTTAGCTGCATTAACCTCCAAGGCATCGTTCCAGGCCCAACCCAGACATGCGGACAAGGGGAGGGGGAGTACTAGAGCCTTGTGGACCTAGTGATCATGTGGACCCGGAGAGGAAAGATGATGAAATAGGGGTTGTAATGTGCGAAGGGGAGTGAAAAATGTGAAAGGGAAAAACAGCACTGCACTTCCAAAATCAGGGTTTCCCACAATGTTGTGAACATTGCGATTGGGATTAAATCGGCGCAGGGTCCAAAATTGGAAAAAATCGGGAAAAAGATCGGCAAAAATTGGTAAATACAAAAATATTCATTTTTTTCTATTTTTTTAATATCTAAAGCATCCACAACATAAAATATGCATTGACGAATTTTGATATGTAGAATGGGTGAGAGGGAAATGGGCTGGAGCTAAGAAGAGTGATGGAAAACTAGGGTTAGGGTTTGGGAACATGCATCCCCAGGCGGACCTGCTCCTGGCCAGGTGCAGGGGACCCCGTGCCCACCTGCGAAACCACATAACAAAACACAGCCAATCAAAATAAGTGCAGAAGTTATCGAGATCAGGCCAGACTGCAAGGAAATGAGGGAAGCAAGCGGGGGGGAGAGATCCCTTCCTACAAGGAGATCACAGTAGGGGAATCAAGTCGAATCGATGCAAATGGCAGACCTGGAAATCGTGGCAAGAACATGCCGGTGATGGGAGAAGTACAGCAAGCGAGGACAGCGAACAAATGTTTACCAAGGGCAACCAAAAAACCCAGGTTTGTAATCCCGAATAATAAATTAGAAGAATACAGAGGATATATGAAAGACCACGCACTTATCTACAAGTTTGTAGGAACATGGCTGTCTGAGAAAGATCTGATGAAATGGATACAACAAAAGTGGAAACCCAAAGGTCATATAGATCTTAAATTAGGGGCAAAGGGTTTTTTCACAGTAAGATTTACAAATTTGGAGGATAAGGAGAGGATATTTGAAGAAGGACCATATTTCTTCAACAATGCAGGACTATTCATGAAGCAATGGGAAGAATGTTACAATCCGGAAAAAGAAAGGATGCTAGCGGCACCAGTTTGGGTCCGACTATTTGGTCTTCCGATAGAGTTTTGGGACCCAGAGATTCTAGAAGGAATTGGGAACTCTATTGGGACTTTTGTGAAGGTAGAAAAAACCACCAAAATAGGCAGAGATATATATCATATGCCAGGATCTGTGTCTACATGAATATAACAGAACCATTGCCGGACCACATTGAAATAGAATATCACGATCAAGTCTGGCAACAACCAGTGGATTATGAACACATCCCATTTAGGTGCAGACAGTGCCATGAATATGGCCATCTGTTTAAACAATGTCCGATGAATGAAGGCAACACTCCAACAAATCAGGGGGCTGAAAAGAAAAGCACGGAACAGGAGAGGAAGATGAACAAAGGAAACGGAGGATGGTTTACGGAAGTACAGAGAAGAAAGAGACCCCAAAAAGGAAAGAACAAACTAAACCCTTCTCACCCAAAAGGCAATCAAAAAAGTCAGAATCAGTTCGACGTTCTACGAGATCTAGAAATGGAAGCAGAAGGAGAAGAAGAGGAAGAAGAAAGAAGAGAAGTCCAGAAAGAAAACAGGAAGCAAAACAAGGAAACGAATAACATAATAATGGAAAAAGAGGGAGAGAAGGGAGATCGGGAACAAGAACAGATCCAAATGGAAATAGATCCGCAGCAGGAACAAGAAGGAGAGGAAGAACAGATTATGAGGAAACTTCTACAGGAATGGAATCATCTGGATGAACAGTTCATACCAGATGACTAGAAACAACTCTACAAGGACATGTTCCAAAGATACAAGGAAAAACGAGGAAGATGGACAGCAAAGCAACCAGAGCAACTCGGATCACAAGGAGATCAGAACACAGAAACAGGAACCACAGGGAAAGGTGGAAGGAAAAGAGGAAGGAGACCTATGAGTGAGACCATTCAAATGGTAGGAGATATGCTGGTGAACTCAGGGAAAGTTGTACCAATGTTGGAGGTTTTCCAACAACCCCTAAAACTATTGAAATGATTATCACAACCTGGAATATCAGAGGGCTGAACAGTAAAGGAAAACAAAGATATTTGAAAGAGAGACTCAAAAGGGATAAGCCAAATATAATGCTAATCCAAAAAACAAAATTATGGGAAAGCAAACAAGAGACATGATGAACAACTTTAAACCGCATTTGAGATCATTGGCCAAGATGCGACAGGTAGTGCAGGGGGAATAGCAATCCTTTGGAACCCTGAGGAAGTCCAATTCGAAGATTGGATCAGCATACCACGCATCCTCTTAGGGAGATTTAGAATTCTAGGATCTCAAAAATGAATTCTATTATCAAATGTATATGGGCCTCATATACAGAGTGAACGTAGGGTTTTCCTTCAAAACCTGGCGCTTATGCGATCCCTTTATCCAACTTTAGTAGGAGGAGACTTAAATATGATAAAATCTCTAAGCGAAAAAAGGGCGGGCCTAGAAGAACAAAGATAGATATGGAAGTCTTCGGGGATTGGATAGCTGTTCAAAGGCTTGTAGACATACAGACAACAAACGGAATTTATACATGGAATAACAGGAGGGGAGGCAGACACCAGATCGCCTCCAGACTAGATCGATTCCTACTGTCAAAACAAATCATAAATTGTGACATTTTCATTGAAGCTGCGATCCTCCCTGGAATGGGATCGGATCATTGGCCGATTAAAGTTGAACTGGACATAAAAGCCAGTCCTAAGAGAAAGCCCTTCAGATTCGAAGCCTTTTGGCTTAGGGACAAAAATTTTATGAAGAAAGTAGAAGAATGGTGGAAACAAAGCAGTTAGAGAGGAAGAAATAAAATGCAGACATTTCAAATGAAACTTAAAGAACTGAAAGGATACATCAAGAAATGCAATAAGGAAGAGTTCGGTCATATACTCAAAGATCAGCAGCTGTTAGAACAGAAGATGAAGCAAATCCAACAAGAAATAATAAGTACAGGTAGAACTAGAAGTGATAATCTAGCTAAAGAGGAAGGGATCCTGATAGGGCAAGTAGAAGAGAGGCGAAAACAAGAAGAAATTTTGTGGAGGTAGAAATCCAGAGTAAACTGGTTAAGAGAGGGGGAACAGAATACAAAGTTCTTCCACCAAGCAATGATCCAAAGAAGGCAAAGAAATAGAATTTTCTCAATTAAAAACGAAGCAGGGACAAGAGTTACGCAGCATGAGGATATAGAACAAGTCTTGGTGAAGCATTTCAAGGATCTCCTCACGAAACCTAACGTTGACCGAGGAGAAGCTATTGAAAGAATTTGCAATGAGATCCCGAGCAGGATCACTAGAGAACAAAACCTAGCCTTGATGAGGGCAGCCACCCTGGAAGAAGTAGAAGAGACAATGAAAGGAATGAAAATTCTACCAAGCTGGATGGGACTTCCTAGGCCAAGACATTCTAGATGTAGTGGAAGAATCAAGAAGGAACCAAAAGGTAAGTACAAGCATAAACTCAACCCTCTTATCTCTAATTCCTAAAGAAAATAAGTCAGAAATCCCTCAGGTTTTTAGACCTATTGCCTTCTGTAATGTGATATATAAGATCATAGCTACCTTAATGGCTAAAAGACTCGAGCCTCTCCTAGTTAGCATCATCTCCCCGGAGCAAACAGGCTTCGTTGAAGGCCGACAGATCTTGGACGGGCTGGTGGTTTCCCAAGAAGTAGTGCATTTGCTAAAAGTTAAAAAGGAAACAGGTGTGATGATCAAACTTGACCTCTCAAAAGCCTACGACCGTTTGAATTGGAAGTACCTGAAAGAAGTCTTAAGAGCTTTTGGCTTCTGCAATAGATGGATTGAATGGATCTCAACCATGATCTCGTCAACCAATTTCTCTATCCTTGTGAATGGAGCCCCCTCCCAGCCTTTTAAAGCATCCAGAGGTCTCCGGCAGGGGGATCCTCTATCTCCTTTCCTGTTTATCATAGCTGTAGAAGGCTTAGGAAGATACATCAAAAAAGAAGTTAAAGAAAAGAACCTCAAAGGAATCCAAATTTGGGATAATAACCTGCCTATTACCCATTAGCAATTCGTTGATGACATTATGTTGTTCTGTAATGTGTCTCTCAAAGAAGCCCGCAGAATCAAAGCAATTCTAGACCTTTTCATGACAGCTTCTGGTACCCAAATTAACGACGACAAATCCTGTACGTATTTTTTCAACACTGCTGGAAATATCAGAAATTTCTTGACTAGAACGTTGGGATTCCGCTCAAGGGAACTCCCAACCAGATATCTTGGAACTCCTTTAGCGCTAAATCCCCTGAGGATGTCAAACTGGCAACAAACCCTTGAGAAAATTGCTAAAAAACTAGCAAACTAGTCTTTCAGAACTCTGAATTTCGCAGGCAAAGCAGTCTTAGTTAAGGCAATACTCCAATCAATACCAATATATCAACTATCGGCAATGGCAGCCCCAAAAGCAGCGTGCACAAAGATGACTGAGATCTTCAAAAAATTTATATGGGGAGACCAGAGGGATCAAAGAAAATGGTCCTTGGTATCCTGGAAGGATTTAGTGAAAAGCAAAATGGAAGGAGGATTAGGTCTTAAAGATCCCTATGTTCTGAACCAGGCAATGGGTGCTAAGCTATGGTGGCGTTGGCTGAATGGGGGAAACAACCTATGGAAAAGAATATGGACAAAAAAATATAATATGCCTACAAAACCAGAGGAAATATTAAGAATAAGGGATACACCGAAAGGGTCGACTATATGGAATCTAGCCAGTCTTAATAAAGAAATGATAACTAGACATGCTTTCTGGGAAATTAGGGACGGCAACTCAGCAAGATTTTAGGAGGAGGCCTGCCAGCAAAGAGAAAGAATGAATGGACTGCAAGTTCTAATGGATATAGGCCAAAAAGCCGCTGAGAAAGGAATGAATTTAGTCAGGGACTACTGGAAGTTGGGGAGCCAAGATGAAGTATGGAGGATCTGGAAGAGTCCAGAAGAATGGACAGATCAAATCGCTGGAAGAGCAAAAAGAGTTGTATCAAAAGGAAATGCAGACAAGGAGAATACCCATAAGATCTGGATAGGACATTCTGAGATGGGGGCACACAATAAAAGGAAATTTTTCAAGTAAAGAAGCTTATCATCTTTTCAAAACCAGAGAACCAGAGGAGATGGCAGGCACCTGGAAACAAATATGGAATAGCAATTGGTGGCCGAAAGTGGCCCATTTCATATCGCTGGTTACCGAAGGCCATATTCTGACCTGAGACCAACTCCAAAAGAGAGGCATACATGGGCCCCCCAGATGTGCACTCTGTAAACAAGAACAGGAAACGCAAGAACACCTCCTTAACTCATGCATAGAAGCTCAGCAACAGTGGGAAGAGGTTAGAAGGCTCTTCGGAAAAACCCATAGAGATCAACAGAGCATTAAAAACACTATTAAAATTTGGGGAGGTGGACAATTTACGAGTCCGATGGTAAGACGAGCTTGGAGCCTGGCAGCGGGGATGAATATGTGGATGATCTGGAAAGAGAGAAACAAAAGAATCTTCCTGAACAAAGAGATGACAAAAGACCAAATCTGGGAAAAAACCTTGAGCCATATCCGTGAAACTATACTTGCGGATACTTGGAATGGAGAAGACTAGGAAGTGACACAAGAAGAAGAGCAGATTCTAAAGAAACTTAACCTGAATCAAGGGATGGTGGCCCCTCAGTTATGGAAAGAGCCCAAGACAGGATATAACGGCACCCTGCATTTCTCCCATCCATTTGTTGGATTCATAAAGCTAAACTTCGACGGAGCCTCGAAAGGGAACCCAGGTCCAGCAGGGATCGGAGGTCTATTTAGGGACGATCAAGGAAGAACGAAGTGGATATATGCAGACAATGGAGGCATTATGAGTAACAATGAGGCGAAACTGATGGTAGTACGTCAAGGTTTAAAGATAGCAATCAGAAATGGATATAATAACCTGGAAGTGGAAGGAGATTCCCTAATGGTTATACAAGTACTCAAAAAACTAAACAATGGGACCTCATGGGACAAAGTTACGCAGAGATGGAGGACGGCCAACCTAATCCAAGAATTGGAAGGTATTCTAAGAAGATTTGAATATATTATCATCAAGCATGTTAGAAGGGAGGCTAACAGAGCAGACTTCCTTGCGAACTGGGGATGCCAAGAACAAGGAAGGAAAATGGATGGTATATGGACAATGCATTCAAAAGACTTAGGATTTGAACAGCTAAGTATGATTCTCAATCAAGATAATCATGAAGACACGAATCAAAGGCAGTAAAGACAGATGGCTCTCGATCGGGATGAGGAATAAGGTAGGTGAGGGTGGCAGGAGTGATCATTATAAGGGAAGGACAGCCGAACGTGACCGTAGGAATGAGGCCACCATTCCAGCCAAAACAATGAGCAATCAACTAGCACAAGCATCAAGAAACCGGAGTGGGGGAGGTGGAATGCAGATGATTAGCAATAGTGGCGGCGGTAATGGCAGGGAGAGAAGGGTGGTGAAGAGGCAGCATAAGAAGGAGGCGAAGGGTAAAGGTAAAGGAAAAGGTATTCCAGTCGAGACGAAGGAGAAGCTGAACACGGCACAGCCAAGAGGAACCATCAAGGAGGTCTGCGTTCTCGGGTATGTGCAACCTGTGACCTCTGTTTCCTTAATATATATCACAGTAGGTAGAATGGATAGGTGGAATTATTGTGAAGTCCTTGATAAAGAGAAGGGCCTGAATAAGCTCGGCTGCCCCTCTGCAATATATCGTGAGGGTCTTCTGGGACCGTCCCAGATGGGGATTCCTAATGAAAAAGGGGATTGTAGCCGGGGCCACAGTCTAAGGGATAATGTAGAAAACCAAGACAAGAATTTCATTCGTCGAGCGGAGGAGAGGTCTGGTAGTGGGGACTCGAAGATAATGGCCTTAGCCCATCATCTGATCTGCATGACAGAGAGCTTGATTCATCTATTGTACCCGAAGAAAGGAGACCGGTGTCGAATTCAAAAAAATGAAGGGGACTGTGGTAGAAGCAGAGGAACAACCAAAGGGAAATTGGTAAGTGAAGAAGACGATAAGAAAATCAAGAAACTGACACCTGTGGTTGATTAATGTCTACAAGAGACGGTAGGAAAAAGGATGGCACACCCGGGCCGTGGAAGAGGACGTGGAGGCAGAGGTCGTCCAAGACAAGGGAACACGGAAGGCAAGGCAACAGAAGACCCACGTAACCAGCGCAGAGGAAGAAGGTCCACCCTGACTGCGGTTCAGGAAGCGACACAAGCTTACTAGGAAGGCACAGATGAGGATATCCACCATATCATCCAAAATATGGAATCCAGTGTGTTGGAGGAACAGTCAGAATCAGAGACAGAAGAATGGGCAGAAATGGTTAGAGATCCAGGGAATACGAGGGGGAGGCTGACCCTGTACAGGCAGTCTCTGCATATTTACTGGGTTTTAAAACGTCTCCTGGCAAAGGCACTAGAACAGATAGCGAAGGAAATGGCGGAAATCGCCAACAGGATTCCAGATTTGCAGAAGGAGATGAAAAACTTCCAGGTCATCATGATCAAGCAGAACAACAAACTGGAGGAGATGTCTCAGTTACTATCCAGGATGGTTGGTACTCACCCAAGTCAGGAGGAACAAATGGATATCCTCATGGATACGGACCAGAATATTGGAACCAGAAAGGAATGACTTTCTTGAGGCTCTGATGTGGTTTTTTGACATTCTCATGTTTACAATTTTATGCAAATTAGTAGCTTAATAGGTAGTTTCAGTTGTATAGTGCATATAGCCAGTATGGAAAGACTTGTCAAATTCTGTTTTTGGAACGCTTATAGTAAACTGAGGTGGTCAACATACCTGGTTTCCCTTCGGGGCAGGTTGAGGCCACCAAAACGTTGTATTTGGTCTCTTCGTTCATCATAAATAGAAAAGAATGGTACTACCTCCACTTACAAAAAAAAAAACATAAAATATGCATTGACACATAAATAGGAAAAGAGAACTAATATATAAGATGTGTAATATCATGTCGAGTGCTACATCACACATAACAGTGAATCATGTCCTGAATATTAAGTCCTGAGTCCCAACTCATCCTCAAAATATCAAGAAAAAATATAATATGTATCTCATATTATGAGTCATAATGTCATATACAATGAAATGAACCAAATAACTAATACTATTGATTTTCTCTGCCCCTCTTGTGAGAAAATGTAACAACTTTCCCCTAGATGAAGAAGGCGGTGGGGCTAGCAGTGGACTTTGTTGTGCTCTAAAAGCTAAAGAACTAGGAGTTATAGGAGGTAGACCATGTCCTCTACTGGTGACAAGGGTAGGTGGTGTCACCTCCTCCTCCTGTGGCTCCTCCTCCTTTACGCCCTCCACTACCTCCTGCTCTAACAAATCAGAGCCAACTCCATGATAGGCCTCTCGGCCTCAACCCTGCATGCAGCAATGGTGTCAATCCCATCCAATGAGATGGCCTCCATATCAGTTGTCCTCTCAAGTTGCCTCACCCACAATCAAAGATTGTAGTAGACGTAGACCATGTATTAAGTCGCTGGGACTCCAACCTGTACAATGGTCATAAATTAATAAATTATAAATAATAAATTAATAATTACAAAAAATTATGATGTAATGAATTCAAAAAATTAATTGGAGATTTGGAATATTTTAATTTTTAACCTGTCGCACTTCTTGGTGTGTATTTTTTCAGATACACTCCAATTGCGCTCGCATTCCGAGGAGCTACATGTTTGGCTGAGCACTCAAATGGAAAACCTTTGGAGATTGGGTACTCTACCACCATAGGGTCTCCACCATGCATTTACAACAAATAAGATAAACATAAGAAAAAAATGAAAGTTGAAAGTTGAAGCAAAGTATGAACTTGAAGAGACAATGAAATTTGAAACAAATTAAAGCTTACTTGGCATTCTAGTCTTCCTATCCACAACAGTCATGTCAAAGCTAAATGTGCCACCTACCATCCTATATATCTTCATTTCTTTGGATATTTTTGCATGTTCTACTGGAGATGGAACCATCTTCTGAACACAAGTGAAGAATCCATCCATGACCTCAACATCAAATAAGAAACCACAGGAGCAATAAAAAAATATGGGGTTCAAGTAGACCCCTACAGCATGAATGGGACAATGGAGTGTATTGTTCCATTGCTCAAATCACTTCCCATAGGAGTTGTTGTTTCTCAAACTCCTCATCCCCCTTATCAACATAGTAGCTCCAAATGGATTCTTTGGCCCTACCCATGGCCTCATACAAGTAGCCCATTGCAAGCTTGTCTCCATCAACTAATTGAAGAACCTTTACCAAAGATTCGGTAATGCTACACACCTCCTGCACTCCCGCCCAAAAGCTTTCCTGGTATGAAACTAACCTGCATATGGCCTCTTGCCAAAGCACGCCACTCCTCTAAAAGAAACATTCTCTTCACATCACACATAGAATTCAAGAGGCATTGAAGAGATATGAAACTGGTGGCAAACCGTGTAATGGCAAGGCATACCAACTCCTTGTTGTTGGTGAATGTTCTCATCAAATGAAGCACAGACGCATAATTATATATAATTTTGTAATGTTTTTTGATGATTCAACAATATCCTTGACAAAATGAATTTTTCCTATGTCCTCCAACACCAAATCAATCCAATGTGTAGCACAAGGTGTCTGAAATAAGTTAGGATGCCTCTCCATAAGCATCTTGCCAATAGCAACATAATTTGCAGCATTGTCCGTTATGACTTGGACAACATGTTGTGGATCCACCTCCTTAATGAACACATCCAAGAAATCACATAATAACTGTGCATCTTTGATATTTGCAGATGCATCAACAGATTTCATAAACATTGTCTCCTTGGGACAATTAACCAAGAAGTTAATAAGGCTTCTACCCTTTTGATTGGTCCAACCATCTGACAACATAGTGCATCATGTGTGTGTCCATGATTCTTGAAACTCCTCCAATCTCTTAGTGTAGTCAACCTTTTCATTTTGAAGAATGCACCTTCTAAAGTCATCATATGAAGGGACTTTGTACCATGGGCCAACAATAGAAATAACATCAACCGTGGAATAGAAAAATGGATTGTTCCTAGCAACGCTGAAAGGAATATCACTCCAAAGAAGTAACTTGCCCAACAACTTGTCAGCTTCTTCCTTCTCCCTTTTTTAAATAATTGACGAGATAGATGGTTGTGCACCAGGTGTGGTTCTAGGAACAAAAAATGATGAGGTAGCTACATGTTTGGGTGTAGATGTTGATGGTCAAGTAGAGCCAGTACCACTCTCAGGGTCATCTCCAAATCCTAACACTCTACTCTTCAGAACTGCCTAGGGCAATTTGTTTGTCTTTATTTCTTCCAATGATTTGAGGGCTCTTTAGATGATTTCCATATTTGTATTTGAGCATGGCCCTACCTCATGTCTAGGAACGTGTGCAAGGTGATACTTCAATCTGTATACCCCCGTCATATGATGCCCACATAACTTGCAAGTCAAATTTGATCTGTCAAACCCTCTATCAAGTTCACCAAATTCCCACAGTGGGTCCACTTTCCTTGGCATGTTTGTAACTTTGTTGAATCTTGAGTTTTAATGTAAGATTGAAGTTTGAAATTTAAACCTAGGGCACAAGAAGAATTCCAAGTTAAACAACTGCAATTAAAATTTACATATGACATTTTGAATTTTTGACAAACAAAAAAAACCCTCAACTCAATGCAACAATAATGGCAAAAAATGTACATTCAAACCCAAGCAAAAATAATGGAAAAAAACTAAGGCACAAAAAGAAATTAAACAAATAAAACGAACAATCAAGTTTTTGCATTTTTGACCCAAAAAAACCCTCTCCACTAAATGCAACAAAAATGACAAAAAAAACACACTCAAATCCAAACAAAAATCATGGAAAATAAATGGATGATAGAAACCCAAGGAAAAACAAAAAAAAGGGCCAAATTTGATGTCCATACCTGAAAACCAACCTTTGTTGAAGAAACCTGGTCCAAACTTGAATTTTTTTTGCTTGGGATGCTAAATTCCTTCACTTTTCTCCTCTCTTGCCCTTGTAGATGAGTTCTCTTCCTCCTCAACTCTCACTCTTTCCCTTTGTCTGCAAAATGAGCCAAAAAAACCAAAAAATCGATTTAAAAACTCATTGTTGTTGCACCCGGCAATTATTACCGCTTGACTCGCGATTTTTTGAAAAAATCATTGATATTATCGGCCGATAAAATCATTTAGATGAAAAAAGCGCAATTTTTTCAAAAAATTGCGATAACATCATGATGTTTGCAACACTAGTTTCCCAAGTAGTGCCCATCCTAAAGATGTAAACTAGTAGAGGAGATCCCACGAGACTAGGATTGAGGATTAACCCCCCAGTCAAGGTATAGTCAAAACCCTTCATCCTTCCAAGTCACCCAATAATCCATACCCAAGTGTGCCCAAGAAAAACAAGAATAAGCACCTAATTACATAATGAAAAATCATACCTTTAGGATTGGATGGCCCACCTTCAAATATACAATCTCGACAGATGGGCGAGGAGACATATGATTAGCTCAGGGAGCGGAGACACCTGGCACAATATTGGCTGCACTGGTGGTTGTAAGGGGCTACTGGCTGCCGGCTGAAGACAAATCTGGGAGAAAAAATTCTCCTATCGGGTCACCCACAAGGTGGTGGGTAACATTGCCCAAACAAGCCAATCCTCAAAAGTTCTCCCTTGATTGCCAAAAACAAATGAAAGATGCCTTAGAAAATTAAGCCAAACAGAGTAGAGAGAATGGATTGACTAGGGTGGAATTTTTCACCACCGAAACCAATCAGAAAGAAAGAGGTCTTAAAATCCTCCAAGAGCCTTAGCTCATAAATCAGAAATATCAACAATCCATGATGAGAAAAATGATTCTCCTCTCTCCTTTTTATAGATTCCCTTTGGGGTCTATCTTAATTTTAATTTGAGGTGCTAACAAGTTTCCCTCCATTTTGCCCCAAATTTGGCTTCTTCCACAAGTTTTCCTCCAATTTACCCAATGTTACCCCAATAACACTGAATACTGGGTTTTCCCCTTTACAAATGACTATAGCCTACAAGGTTGGATAGGCTACTTCGTCCCCCCTTGGGTAATTTAATTAGAAGGGGGCATTACACTGTCTTGAGACTATTTTCAGACTGGTCTCCTTTCTCCACAATGTATAATCTCTAGGTTAATCAGCTTCACAACAAGAGCGGTACTATTTCCCAACACTCTAATCCTCCAATGAGATTGCTTCCACTTCTGCTAACCTCCCCCTAGTGTGATGATGATGTTGATTCTGTTAGGCATCATTTCTCATCCATTCCATTAACATTTCTACTCACTTCCCCCTTGTTAGATGCTCTCTTGATGCTTCAAGTATGCTACTTTCCTCCAAGCAAGAGATGAACAAGATTGTGAGAGCACAAAGGACCAATCCTATACAAAAGGAGGGAAAGAAGATCTAATCTAAGGTCTAAAATATAATAGCTAGAGGAGAAAGTGTTGATGAAAAAACTAAAGTGAGGCATTTGCTAAAGAGGGAAACAATCATAACACACCATGGAGGGATGCCTCAAAGCAGGATACGAGGGGATGAGAATGACCCACAACACTCACTATATCGTTCTACTGAAGATGAGGAGGAAGCACTTCACCCCTGTAAGCCTTCATCGATATATATGTGTCTCTCCTGTGAAAATTCCTAGACTTGAAGGAACCCCCACTGCAGCACATCTGAATCTACTTCACCTACTTGATTTTTAAATTACATTCATCAAGTTAATCTTCTGAATACTAAGGCAAATTACTTCTGCAGCCTACACTAAATATTTGATCTCATGAAACAGAAAACAGAGCAAAGAACAAGATACATAGGACACACTTATTTTTGGACACAATAGTCCCCAGAAAACCCCAATGCAGAAAAACCAGTGCAGCAGTTCTGAGGGTTCATTATTATGCAAGATGAATATCTAAATACAACTCTAGGATGCTCATCTAGCAGTCCTTTACAGAGAAAATACTGGCGGAAAATCTGAGTGACTTTTACCTCACTTCACCCGACAGAGTTCCGGTTGATCTAGCACAAGATTGGTTAACCCTAGCTATTTCTGCGTTGGCTTTGCGTCAGCCCTGCATCACCTTCTCTACCCTCTGCGTCAGTTCTCTCGACTGTTCCGACACTTCCCGACAGTTTCAGCTGTTCCAGCAGTTTTGGATTCTACGTGATAGACAGTTTTTCTACGTGAGCTCTCCCGTCTACTACGTTGTCTCTCTGTAAGCTCTCTCCGTCTCTCTGTCAGTATTCTCCGGAAAGTCCTTCTCCCGGATTCTCACTACCCCTCAGCTGCAAGATCTCCCCAATCGATTTTCCTCCTAAGAACTTCTCACCTTAGAAAATCGATTTCCTCAATCTCTCTGTGTGGGTTTCCAGATGAACCCCAAGCCTCCATTTATACTTTTCCTGTTGAGTCTTCAATGGACGAGATTAAGTCTCTAATGAACGGCTACGATTAAAACATGACTTGATCCGCCTTCTAGATCATTCTCACCCAAATTTTGATTAATACCCATTAATATTTTAATTTCCCTAAGTTTAGACTTAGGAACCCCATTAAAAATATTAATTACTTTAATAAAATACAATACAGATGGAATTTCACCAAACAGTTTCTGGGTTCTTTAGAACTCATGTGCCTTAGCCTCTCCACCAATTTTCAAGGCTAAAGCACTTCCAATGCTACCAAAAAATAACACTCCCTCTTAGTGAGGAAAGTGCTCTAGCAACAATGTCCACTTGCATGGTGCTCTGTTTCTAAAGCACCTCCTTTCTGCACCGCTGCTGCCACCAACAATGTGTTGTCGCTGCTACTGAACTGCTGCCCATGACATTGCCACTGCCACTGTTGCATCCGTACTATAGCTCCCTCTCAAACAATGCATCTGCTATGCTGCTGGCGCTGCCACTACTAACACTGCATCTGTATTGCAACTCAGTTGCTGAGAGAAGCAACTGAAAAAACATCCTAAATTAGCTGAACTTAACTGTGTTCAACATAATACAATGAATGTTGGACTTTGACTTCTACTAGTCTCTCACCCTCTGAATCTTCTGGGCTGCTGCTGACTCCTGCACTGTGCCATCTGCACTGCTGCCAACCTTGCTCTGTGTTGATCAGTCTCTGGTCCCAGGCTACTGCATCTGTCCTCCAAACAAACCACTGCATTATCTGACACTAAGTCCATCTCGCTACTGCTCAATATCGCCCCATCTACCTCCTAGAGATGTGTGGGCACTCATGGCATACTCTTCCTCGTCTATCTTCGCGGTTGCAACCTTTGGATCATGCTTCTCATCCTTATCCTTTTGCTTCAAAGGAAACTGAGATGCATAGTGACCCATCTCACCACAACTGAAACATTTCACCTTCGAAATGTCCTTCTTTCACTTCGGCTTCTGATGTCCCTTCGATGCTACAGCTGCGTTCTCCTCCTCCTCCTTCGTCTTTGTGCCACTCCCACTGCTGCCACTGAGGTTGACCTCCACTAGGTCCCTCCTTAACTCCTCCTATTGAAGAGTCGCCCACATCTCCTCCCATGAAGGTACTTTTTCTCTGCCCAATATGCTTTGGACGAAACTTGCCATTCATCCGAGACTCCATTCAAGGCTATCCTCACCATCGCGGTTGTTTGAGGAGTGGAACCCACTGCAGCCTATGTCACACGGTTCGAGTTCGAATTCGAGTTTGACAACGATTAGGTTCGATTCAGGTTCGAATTTTCCGATCAGGTTTGAATGAGGTTCGGCATTAGGTTCGACTATACATATTTTTCGATGTATATATATTTATATATATATCTATATATGACAAAATAATAGAAAATT
>APFE031370284.1:0-10801 GCA_000404065.3 Pinus taeda | reverse complement strand
TACATCACCTCCTATTGCAACTATTCTACTAAAAATGTTCATATTTTTATTATATGTACAAATTCCTTAGTTCTCCTTGTGATCAAAAGAAGCCATGAAGGTGAAACAAACTTGGACATGCATAAGAAACTTTAACAAAATAAAATAAGCATTCATTGTTTCTTTCACTAAACTGCAATATAATTACATTTATGCATACTAAATTATCTTTCATCATTCCAAAGAAAAAATCTCATGAAATGTACACACCCTTGACATTGAGGATTTTTGTGAGTACTATTTCAAAAAGCCTTGCAACATGCAAACATTAAATGACCCACAAATTTATTCCTTGTTAGTTATTCCAAATATAATAGTTTTATTCAAAAATGTCTCATGTTATTCTTCTCTTTTACTTACTTAATTATTTCACATATATTTCCACAACAGCGCCATGTATTTTTTTTCTTCTCGAAGGGTCCTATTTAGTAACTTTTATGAATTTTTTAATCTTGGTTAATGCAATATGTATAATGGGTTTGGTGTTTTGATTCTTATCATAATTTGATGGCTATACAAAATTTTCCATCCATTTAATTATATGGTCACAATAGTTATAATAAAACCAATAAATAATTTTATAGTGAGAATATTCTATATATAGTATATTTTAAATTAATTTTCAAACAACTATTTTAATTAAATTGAGAAGGAATAGAGATCATAACTACATTTTAAATCAATCTCAACCTTCTATTAATGACTAACATTTAAAAAAAAATATTATTGACTAATGAATCTCTAGCATCAACCTATTGATATTTGATAATTAAATTAAAATTATAGAAATCCTATTATAAGGTATACACACTATCAACATAACAAAATTAAGGAATCATAAATAAGTTTTCACAAATTTATTTATATGTATTTCATATTTTTAAATTATGTATTCATTTTTTTTAATCACTAATATTTATATTTTTTCTCTATGTTAAGACTAACCTAAGTACCCACGGGGGATTTGAGCCGGTGACCTATCGCAAGGAGTGCCTTAATAGCGCACCCATTCACCGTCAATCCAAAGCCCCATAGGCTATCACTAATATTTATATTAATATACATTAATATATATATTTGTAATAGGATTTTTTTAATATTTGTGTTTTGTTTTTTTCTTGTTTTCATTTTTTCTAATCAATTCTATGTTAAATTTTGAGGCTTTGTATTGAAATCTAAGGCATTGCTGAGTTCAATGCAATGGCTTTCACTAACTTTCATTGATATTTAGAGTCTATCAAATAATATTCTATTAAAATTATGCAAATCTTGATTGCATTCCCATTTATTTCATTAGGAATGGAATTTAAAGGATACAAACCAAAATATATTAAAATCATTATAGACATATTAATGTTTCTCTAACCTCATTATTTAACCTTCCACATGATTTGGAAGAGAGTGTATTAAAATATAAAATATATTTTTGATGGTTATTGACGAGTTAATAAATATATTTCAGGAAAAACATTAAAATATATGAAATCTAATAAAATACATATACACTAAATGGGAAAGTTAATACTTTTCATTAAGAAGGCGATAATTGTTCAATAGTACACATTCTTTAGGATTGGTAACACCTACATCACCTCCTATTGCAACTCTCGTACTAAAAAAGTTCATATTTTTATTATATATGTACAAATTCCTTAGTTCTCCTTGTGATCAAAAGAAGCCATGAAGGTGAAACAAACTTGGACATGTATAAAAGACTTTAACAAAATAAATGAAGGATTCATTGTTTCCTTCCCTAAACTGCAATATAACTACATTTATGCATCCTAAATTATCTTTCATCATTTCAAAGAAAAAATATCATGAAATGTACACACCCTTCACATTGAGGATTTTCGTCAGTACTATGTCAAAAGGCCTCGCAACATGCAAACATTAAATGACCCACAACTTTATTCCTTGTTAGTTATTCCAAATATAATAGTTTTATTCAAAAATGTCTCATGTTATTCTTCTCTTTTACTAACTTAATTCTTTCATATATATTTCCACAACAGCGCCATGCTTTTTCTTTCTTTTCGAAGGGTCCTATCTAGTAGCAAAAATTTCAAGGATGGAAATTTATTTTAAAG
This sequence comes from Pinus taeda, assembly GCA_000404065.3. Classification (NCBI taxonomy): domain Eukaryota; kingdom Viridiplantae; phylum Streptophyta; class Pinopsida; order Pinales; family Pinaceae; genus Pinus; species Pinus taeda. Next base: position 8,672 of record APFE031370284.1, on the reverse strand, counting down.
CTTATAAACCTTGTTTAACAGTAGTCCCTAATATGCATAATGTAAAAATTTTAATGATATTTTCGTAAAATTATTGACAGCTCTAATGATTTTCAAGTTAAAATAATTTTAAAGTATAAACTTTGAGCAAATAAATAAATAAATAAATGTCAAAATCAACAAGTACTTTTTATTTTTTATTTTGAAAAAACATGGAATATTAACCCACTCTAAATATTATGCCCAAAAAAATTCTCTACTACGTGGAAAATTATCGGCCTTATTTACATTGGAACATTGTTTATTATACCAAGATCTCTAGACTATCCATAAATATTATCTCATTTTTCGCTCTACTTAGTCTTTCCCTTTCCTCTTCAAGGGTGATTTAATTCCCAAAGAATGAGAAGTCAACAGGTTTCTTTTGTTATACCTAACTACTTTAAGCATTAAATATGTTAATTGAGTACCTGCTAAATATATGTGGGATTTACCACTTCCTTATTTGTATGGGTCTATAGCTATGCATAATAATTTCTAACTTATTCTTTATCTCCTATTATTGTGGGAATAATTTTCTCCTTGTTCACATTCGCTAGAAATCTAAGAAATATATCATTCCTTATTCCCATTCGCTAGAAAGGCCCCTTTATTCATGTAGAAAAGTTGGACATATATATTTTAATTTCTGTGCTCCTATGAGTTTTCATTATGCTAATGAAAATAAATGTACGAAGAATTGTGTTGATGATGACATTGGAATGTGTTGGTTGCACTTATTGAAAAGTAAATCTCAATCTTTCAAAATTTTTAAGGATTTTCATGTATAGATTGGATATGGATATGAAGCATAATCACATATTGGCTCTCTTCACACTGTTAATGGAAGATAACGTACTCTAATGAATATGAAAAATTTCTTTGCAAGCATGGCATTCAACATCAGAGCATAGTTGCATACAATTCTCAACAAAACTATGTAGTCAAAAGAATGAACATTACTACATTGAATATATTTTACTCAATGAGCATTTTCAAAAATAGAACATTGATGTTTTGGGATGATGTGATTCTATGTGAAATTTATGGCAAAATGTTATGTCCATCTCATGCTCTTAGAAAAATCCTCCTTGTAAAATGTGGTATGGATGAAATCCTTCGGTAAGCCATCACAAGATCTTTGGTCCCTCTACATTCACTTATGTTTGTAATAGTATAGCCATTTTTTCATATTGGGTATCTCATTGTAACTATTTACTTCTAGCTTTTTGGTTGCGATGTGTCATACATTGCTCATGGTTCCCTCGAAGGATTTCAGCATAGTTTCTATTTTTCTCAACGATTTCAAAATGAACTACCCTTCATACATGGAGTTCCTTCCAATATTATACAATATTTTTGAGTATTTTAACTCTATAATTAAATCGTAACTCGATTCTCATCTCGGTATAATTTTTCTTCGTACAAGCATATATGTACAATATTAATGTTATTCCATCTACAACAAAGTATCAGATTGAAGGATGTCATCTATATTACTAAGGTTAGACTCTGCTTATCTTAAAACCCTGTATAATTTTCTTTGCTTGATTAATTTAGAGTGATTCCAATTCAAACTAAGGAATTCCTTTCTGTGTGTGTAGGTTAATCTACGATTAACTTGGGTTATCTTGTGACATTGTTTTGGGGTCAAAATTTATGCAAGTTTTTTTGTCTACTCTTTGGCCTTCAAGTGCTTATTAAACACCTCCTCTTTAAAGGGTTTCAGTGTCGGTTCTAATTTTGACTTGATGTTGGATACAAGGAAATTTGATGTTGTTTGAGTGTAAAGAAAACCCATACGTAGATAGAGCTTTTCCCAAAAGGTGCGACACTCAAAACAATGCATGTATATCAATTTCAATTCAAGTGATTTACCCTCTCTTTGTTAGTGAGAATATTTAATTATGAGAAAATAATTTTGGTTGTCTTATGGCCCCAACAATGTAAATATTTCTTTTTATTCATAAGAACAATTTATACAATCTATTTACTTGTTACTGTGTGTAATGAAGTCATTCCATCAAAGTTTTACAATACTATGATATGTGTTCTATTTATATTCTATGAGGGCATATTAGATATTCATGTCAACTCTATATATTTTGTTTCTACATAATGATTTTATATAATTTACTATTACTATCATTTTATTTGAAGAAGAGAATATGAAAATTAGGCAGGAGGTGTGTTGAACACTTGTCATGGGAGTTTGTGAAGGTTGTCCTTTAGGCCCTAGTAATACTTTACCCAAGATGCTTGTTCCATGGCCAATTGATATGATTCCATTCCTTTGATCTATAGCAAGCTAAACTAGGTATACATTTATTTTTCTACAAGTTAAACTATGTATAAATTTATTTTTCTTATCTCCAGTAGTTCTTTTCTGTAGTAGCTTACAACAGACTATACTTTTATAGGTGAATAAGGGTTACTGTGCATGTTTATATATTTATCCATTAAAACAATATTCTTTAATTTATTATATAATATCCTTTTGCATATTTGCACACATTCAAGTGTATTATTTTTTAGAATATAATTATCTAAGATTTTCTTGTTGGAAATAAGTTAAAGTGTATTTAATTCCTCTAACCAAGAACTATCTTTCCAATTAGTTACCCCAAAGCTCTATCTCCTACTTCCTACGAGAAAAAATAGTAGTCATTTCCCAATTGACATTTCCTTGACCCTTAGCAGCATCTTGCTACTTTTGTGGTATGAGTACAATCATTCTTTCCCAATATACCCTTATCTTTTATACAACCCATTTTATCTCCAACAATCTGTTTGAGTTTCACCCATGGAATGTTTATTTTCAGTCATGTGTTTTCTTGGTAGTCTACAAAACGAACAATTCAACTATAGCAAAAAGAACTTTTTTGTTTACTTTTTATCTTGACTCTTCTTGGGCATAACTCCTTCCATGTGAATTAGAAGTATAATATCACATGTAAGCCTTTAATAATTTTTCAAGAATCATAACACAAAAAGCCAATTTTTTTATATTAATAAAAATAAATATTTACACTGTCATATGTCACATCACTTGACCAACTTTGACTTCTTAAGGGCAATTAAATATTCAATTAAAAAGGTCATAATATAAATTTACCAAGGCTTATTACAATTCACTTTTGTAATTAGAGGAAACATAAGCACCTTGAAAAAGACATCTTTATCATGTTTAAAAAGAAAGTTGTATATTTTTTAAATGAATTGTGTGTTTTCTTTGAAAATTAATTTATTAACTTAAACAAAAATATAAATCAAATGATAAAATTCAACTCTAGATTTGTATTTTTGAAATATATTTTGATTAAAATATTTGTAAACAAATTAAGTTGAACATAAGTGACTTAAAATAAAATATTTAACTTTTTCCTGGTTTTCTTCTAATATTATGATATTATGTATCTGTAAACTCAGGACACAAAAAGGAAAAAATGAACAAAACAAATAAACTGATACTGAAAAATAAAAAACACATTTTAAAATTCTATCATTATAAAGCATCAATTTCTAGCTAATTAATCTCTAAAGTACATAATTTCTTGCAAATTATGATAAATGTTTTGTGGTGTATTTTTTGAAATCTATTGAGTAGCTGTGCTTGAAAAACGTTTATCTTCATGATCATTTGTGATATTAAAGTTATTTTTATTATTGAAATATATGTTAATTAATAGATGTCATGATCATTTGTAGAAATAAATGGGATGTTATTAAATTAAATATCAATTCGCACATAATTTTGCACATAAAATAAGTTAAAACCCAAATTCAACTCGTTTAAAGTGTAATTGTTATATATTATCTTTATTTATGGGCAAAACCATTATATATGCACAAACACAAAAATATACACAAAATAAACTATAGTCACAAACATTTGAAATTTTGTCATAAAACATAAAATTGTAATTAATTATAGGAATATATTCATTAAAAATAATTGCGATTTTAGAATACACACATTGAATAGTGGTGGTTACAAAAAGGGATACATTTTCATTCATGATGTCATGGTCATTTACCAAAATAAATGAACTTTTATTAAATTGAGCATACATAATTTATGCAAGCATTCAATTCATTTAAAGTGTAATTGTTGCATTGGATACTATGCATGCTTAAAATCATCATATGATTTATTTCTATCAAGTGATTCTAACAAAAGTTTTATTGTGTTCCAGAATCTATAGACATACAAATACAAACGAAAAAACCAATACATTACATAAAATAAAAACACGAACTTTTAAAATTCTACCATCACAAAACATGGATTTGTAACTAATTATCAATATGTATTAATTAAAAATGCTTGTCAAAGATGCATTGAATAGTGATACTTACAGAAAATACATAGTCTTTCATGATGTTATGGTCATTTGCAAAAATAAATGAAATTTGGTGAAACTAAATGCTCATCTAAACATATATAGTTTAGTACACATTAAATTAATTGGGACAGTAATTCTTGTATATTATATTTTATGTATGTAAAATCATCATAGAGGTGATTTGTATCAACTAAATAGACAATTTGGTCAATGACCTTCCATACGGGATATTCTAATGAAAGAATTTCTTGTGTTCTAAAATTATACACAAACAAGAGCATAAACAAACAAACACATACATTTCATAAAATAAAAACACAAACATTTAAAATTCTATCATCACAAAACATCAACATGTAGCTAATTATAAAAATCATATTAATTAAAAACAATTATAAAGAGTATTGTGCATGGAATAGCGGCACTTAGAAAAATTCAAATTCATTGATGATGTTGAAAGAATAAGATTTTATTAAATTAAACAACAATTTAAAGATTGGTAAGTTAATATACAAATTCTACTCATTCTAAAATTAATTATTGTATACGATATTACATGTGTGTAAAAATATTATACCCAAACAAACAACCACACACAAACAAAATCATAACAAACAAATACATAGCAAAAAATAAAACCACATACATTGAAAATTATATCATCACAAAACATCAATCTGTAAATTAATTTTTAAATTTTATGTTTATTTCGTTTAATATGTTTTTAATTTTACATTGAATGATTGTGGTTAAAAAAATATTCATCCTCATATTCATGTGTGATGTTGTGATTATTTGTATTGTTGAAAAGTATATATTGATTAAAAACAATCATGAAAACTTGTGATTTTCAAACACACAAAAACTCGTGATGATCCTTACAAGGAAAATCTATAGTTATTATTACTTGTGGTATTGTCATGGACATTTATATCTATAAAATTTAATGACAAAATATTTTTGAAATTTTGATTTTATACTAAATAGACTCAACAAATTATAAACTCCACCCTTTTTGTACCGTAAAATAAAAAAATTGAGTAAAATTTAAGATAAGAATATATTAATTAAAATATCAAACTAAAGATTGATAGGGGAATTGTGTCAAGAGGAAAAGCTCGGTGTGATGGCTAGGGTTTCTTAGTCATTTTTCTTTCCTTATGCGGTCAGGTTTCTTCAGACATCAAATGCACCTTCTGCGTCATCGCTGGGGCACGATCTCACTGCTTGTGTGTCCGATAATGGAGATTTTGAATGGAGTTAATTCTAGTTCCGGTCTCCTATGCAGGGATGGAGACTGACAGCCTATGTTGTTAGTAGTATCATCCACCAAATGATCGATGCAGAGTACCTTCTCATCCTGTACGTACACGATGGAATAGAAGGAAGTGAAGGACATCACATTCATGAGTTGGGAATGGACCTGTGTAGGATTAAGGTGACACTGGAGCAAAAATCTTATAATTGTTTCGGGGCTTAGTCACAAGAGAAATATCGTTCAGATCTGAAGGAAAAATATTGGCTACAGAAGTGAATATTCCACCTCGAAAACTTCATTTCATAGATCCGTTGTTAAAATCCCAAATTTGGATATTCTCAATCCCCTGAGCACATTAGCTTGTAAAAATGGAGGAGTAGCATTGGATGTGAAAAGTCTACTTCGTTTTTTGATGGATCAAAATTTTCGTCGATCAAAGTGGGTGGGTTTGGTGGTTTGGCCATCACTTATGAAGTCAATACTGCGACGGAAATCCATATCACTCTTTGCAGATTCAAACTTATCCATTGATTCTACTGAAGATTCGTGTGACTGTCAAGTATGGGCACTCGATCTAGTAGCCTTCCAGATTTTTATCAAATCCCCAAATGGAAAATCAATATTATTTTTGGTTTTGGCCACAAATCATGTCAAACAATTAAAGCACAATACTGTGCACACTCTGGGTATCCCACTACTCCTACAAAGTCTAATCTGCAGATGAAAATCGATGCAAGAAGATGTGATGTTACAATATTATAACATCCTCCTGTTATCCACCATCATAATAAACTTGAGTATTCGGGGAGGATCACCTCGACCAATAAATTCAAAGGGCACAAGGGGAGTGTATAGATCTAGTATTCCCAAAGGAACATAATCAAATCAAGGGCAAGTATATCGAGTCTTTTCTTTCATAGATATCCTCAAAGGAAGATGTGTTGCCTCAACAACACCAGATCAGAAACACAATATACCCAACACCTACATAGTGGAACAACTAAATCAAATACCAGTATTGACTGTACATCTACCATAAACAAATTATTTTTTAATAACATATGAATCTCAAGAAGTACTATGCAGATTCAACACTTTTTGGCTAAAAATAATGGATCTCTTCCATTGGATATTCACAAATTGGACAATAAACTGTGAGATTCAGCTTTGCTCCAGGGGCTCTTTCATAGTAAAATTTGTATCATGAGAGGGTTGTGAATATATATTGAAAGAGGGTCCATGGTTTTGGGGCTTTGCAGAAACTTTTGTCATCCTTTGGTTCCCATATTTCGACGCGAATATAATTGTAGTATCTCAAAGGTTGGTTTGGGTTAGACTGCATAATCTACCCGTACATTTATGGCTCCGTAAAGTGATAGAAGCCATTGGGAACATATTAGTGTGATACATAAATAAATATACACAAATATTTGAGGAACAAATCTACATAATCGCCAAAATTTCTTTGGAGCTAGACCTCAACAAAGGATTTTAAGACCATATTCTCTTGACACACAATAAGAAGTGCTCGACACAGTTCCTATATTTTGAGAACACAACTTTTAGATGTCGAATAAGCCAACAAATGAGACATCCACAAAATTCATGTCATGATGCCAAGAAAACATGTCAAAGGAAGAAGTAAACAAGAAAGAAGCTCAAGGGATGAAAATTCCCACAAAATTTTCCTGATAAAGAAGAGAATGATGAAGAAATGGATCCTCCTACCAATGAAGAAGCCCAAAATACACAAGAAAACATAGAAAAGGGGAGCGTTAATCATGAAGTTTCAGGAACTCCAGCACACAAATCGAGGCATGAGATGATCACTCTAGTAATAGAGACGGGGGATTCAAAATATCATAGTGTATCTGAAATTTCATATTCAGATAAGCAAAATCCAACAACGAATGAAGGGACCCAGCTAGAGTTTGTAATGGCCACTCCTTACCAGGAAGAATGGCAAAAGGTTAAAAGGAGGAAATGGAGAAAAGGGTGACATGTTTACCACCACTAGGAGTTGTATTTTTGGTCTTTATGATCACCAATTTCGATTGGCAAGATTGAATGCATTATCACTATCTACAACATGTAATTTCGCTTTCATTAATAAAATTACGATTATTTCTGAGGAAAGAAATTATATTATTTATAAATAATTATAAAAGAATCCGATTTTCAAATACACATTGAATATTATAGTGGTTGTTACAAAGAAAAAACTTTGTGATTCATGATGTCATGGTCAATTCCCAAAATAAGTGATTTTTTTTTAAATAGACCATGGTTAAGTTAATGCAAGCATTCAATTCATTTGAAGTGTATCTCTTGCATTGGATACCATGCATGCTTAAAATCATCATAGAAGTTATTCGTATGATGTTTATAGACAATTTGTTTAGTGACCTTCCATATGGTATATTATATTGAAAGTTTTTTGTGTGTTCTAGAATTCATAGACATATAAACACAGAAAAGCACAATTGCAAACAAGTAAATACATTATATAAAATAAAAACACAAACATTTAAAACCCTATCATCATGAAATGTCCATTTGTAACTAATCATAAATATATGTTAAATAAAAATACTTATAAAGTAATTTTATTCTAATATATGCATTGAATAATGATACTTACTAACAAAATAAAACCATAGTCATTTGCAAAAATAAATGAAATTTTGTTAAACTAAATGCTAATTTGAACATATATAGTTTAATACACATTCAATTAATTGGAAGTGTAATTCTTAGATATTGTATTTTATGTGTGTAAAATCATCATAGATGTGACTTGCATCAAGTCAATAGTCAAGTTGGGCAATGACCATCCATACGACATATTCTAATGAAAGTATTTCTCGTGTTCTAAAGTTTATACACAAACAAGGGCATACAAAAACAAACACATACATTACATAAAATAAAAACACAAACATTTAAAATTCTATCATCATAAAAATTCTATCTAATTATAAAAAATGATTAATTAGAAAGTAATGTTCATTGATAGTGGTGCTTTTGAAAATTCAGATTCATTCATGATG
>APFE031370283.1:79211-113355 GCA_000404065.3 Pinus taeda | reverse complement strand
ATACCAAATGTAGGTTTTAACCCCGTACAGAAATTACCTGCATACGAATTCTAAATCATAGGAAAAATAAAAATGCGGAGCATAACCCATAAAACACATATACACAGAGATTTCCCACTGGATCTCAAAACCGAGACTACCAGCTTGATTTTTCATTATATTCCTTTCAATGTTACAATACATATTTATACATGCTGAAGCATCCAATACCATGGACCGAAAAAACCATCACGTCCAATACCATGGACCAAAAAACCTTCGATCCAATACCATGGACCGAAAACCATCGCGTCCAAAAAACATGTGCGAAAATCATGCACGAAACCATAGGTGGGTCCACCCAACCTAACATAGGGTCCAAAACCAAAATTTTCCGGGGCGCTGCCCCAAACTCCATAAAGTGGGGTTACGGGTACCCCTCAAACCCCCTATTAACTATGTGGAAAGAATATAACACAACCCAACATATCTCATTTTGTTTGAGGTGTTGAATTAGATCATGGGGGAGACAATGCAAATTTCCACTGCCAATCCACAGATCAATGCCAATTTGCACCAATTGACCATCACAGATGCGCCAATAGGTAGAACATGGAGAAAAACTCTCCAAATTGAAGAAATCCTCATTTTATGCCAAATAGGAAGCCGAATCCAGTTCATGATCTATAATGGCCACATCTATTTGTAATGCACTACCTCTGTCCATAGATTGTTTGTTGTGAGTATAATCTAGCCCATTTTAGCAGCAAGCGCATGGGCGAAAGATGATAGTTCTTTTAATCCCCAGCCCCCCCACTTCTTTGGAAGAGTGATTTGGGTCCATCCCACCCAAGAAAATGGTTTCCCTTCCTTGTGTCAATTCCAAAGGAATTTGAAGCATAATTTTTGAATATGAGCTAGGATTCCCTTAGGGATCCATGCTAATCACATCCAATACACCGACATTTCCTCCAGTACCGTTTTGATGAGTACTACTCTCCCTACCCTTGATAGAAATCTATGGTTCTAGTTGATCAGCCTCCTTTCTATGTTGGCTACTAGCCATGACCAATCAACAATCTTGTACCCATGAGGTTTAATTCGGAAGCCAAGATATTTAAGCCCAGCCTCAATTGAAGTCGATGATAGGGGAATTTCTGAGAGGCTATCTGCATTTCCTGAATTGAGCAAGTAGAGAAAGTAATAATGGATTTCATCCTATTGGGCTCTATAACTGTAGCAGCTGAAAAAAGTAACATGATATCACGGAAAGCAAAGGAGTCTTGGATACCTCAATTTAGAGAAATAATCACATCATCCACAAAAAGGAGGTGGGTAATATTACAATGATTAGTGATATTTAGACCAAGTATATGCCCATCCCTTCTGGGCTGGTGCATGAGTCAACTAAGCCCTTCCTTAACAAGGAGAAATAGGAGAGGGTATAGATGGAATCCCTGCCTCAGCCCATGCTCTGCATGAAAGAAATAGGAGGTAGAGCCATTTATGAGAACAATGAAACATGTAGTTGTAATGCATCTCATGGTCTAGGTGATAAATGATAATGGGAAACCCAAGTGAGTAAGGAGCATTCTAATGTAAAGCCAGCTAACCCTGTCGAATGCCTTAGATAAGTCAATCTTGAGAATGGTCTCTTTGAGCTTATTAATCTTCATAGAGTGGAGGGTCTTTTGAGCAGTGCCAAATGCTTCATGAATTTGACGTTTGTGTAGGAAAGCAAATTTCTCAAGAAGAATATGATTAGACAGAATGGGCTTAAGACGGTTGGCGATAATCTTAGCAATGATTTTGTATAGAAAATTGCAGAGAGAGATGGTCCTAAAGTCATCAAAAGATCCAGACGAATCCACCTTGGGAATAAGGGCGATAAAAGTGGAGTTGATAACCTTGTACATACGACCAGTAACTCTACATTCCTCCACTAGATTGAGCAGATCCTGTCTAATGATATCAAAAAAGGCAATATAGAATTCAATTGTCCACCCATCTAGCCTAGGGCTCTTATCCTTTTCAAACCATTTAATATTTCCATCTAATTCGCCCATGGAAATAGGTTTGACAAGATCCTCTAAGTTTTATTGATCCACATAACATGGGAATAACCCTACTACGCGGACAATTTCAGCTAAGGATGCCTTGGGGGGACCTTGAAAAGCTTACGGAAGTGTAAATTCCCTAGGTGGGCCAGCTGGTGAAAAGAGGTGGCAAACTGTCTGTCTTTAATGGGCATTTTCGAAATAGTATTGTTGACCCTCCATCCTTTGGAAAAATTGTGGAAAAATTTGGTATTATTGTCTCCAGCCTTTAACCAAATGGCCCTACTCCTAAGGCACTAGGTTTCCTCACAGTCTTTTAGAATCTTGGCTCTATGTGACTCTAAATCAATAAGGTGAGTTTTTGCAGCATCCGATATAAACCCTCTGCCATGCTCATATAGTAGATCCACCATATGTTGTTCAATGGTAATGAAGGCTACTTCATCCCTGTCTATTTTTTCCTTGGCCCATTTGATAGTAATGCTCTTGATCTCAAGTAAATTCTAATAACAACCCTTAGTTATAGATCTCCCCCTGGATGGAGGGTGGGAATTCCAGAAATCCGTGACCAGCTTGAAGTAGTTAGGGTTCAATAAACAAGAGGAATTGAATTTGGAAGGAGCCCTAGGCTTAGGAAAGGGCTCAGAGAGCTCAAGGAAGATAGGGGAGTGGTCGGAGATTCCACCCATACCAACCCGCTGACGAAAATTAGGAAGAGCCTGAATCAAATTTTCCTTTATGGGAAAGCGATCCAATCGCCTGGCTAATGCAACATCTCCAATCCTTCGGTTACACCAAGTAGGCATCAATTTGTGCATGGGAACATAGATCAATTGGTGATGGTCCATTAGATGAGCCATGGTGTCTGAAAGTGGATCAATCTGAGCATTACTACCCCTGGATTCCCCATATCCAATAGAGTAATTCAAATCCCCTCCTATGATAAGATTGTTATAATTAACAAGTGATAAATTAAGCAGATGAGACTAGAATTCAACCCGATTGAGGTAGGGGCGTAGATATTTAATAGTTTGATCTCCATCCCTAATTCAGAAGAGAAGATGTCCATTCCAATCAATCCAGCACCATCCCAAGTGGAGATAATCTTAATGGTGCACAGATTTAAACCTAAGGAAATACCTGTAGATCTTCCAATGGCATCATAAGCATGGAAAGTCCAGCCCGACTTCAGGGAATGAATAATAGGGCCGATCAAGTCAGCATTGGCAAAGGTTTCTTGCAGATAAATGATATCAATGGTCTCAGATTCCAACAACTTTCTGAGGCTAGATTTTTTGGCGGGGTCTTCCAGGCCCTTGCAATTGAAGGATAACCATTTCATGATAGAAACCGATTGATGGTATTCGATTCCCTAAGAACCCTGTCGAGTGTGGTTTATCTGCCCGAAGCCACATCCACCCTAGCCAGGATGATCACCTTGGAGATGAAGGAATGTCTTCCTCTAGTGGACTTGGAGGATTTAGGAGGGGAAATCAACCCAATCCCAGATAGATCGGGTGGGTGGGATGCTCTTGACCAGAGATTATATGAGTGTGAATGCCTCGACTAGGTAGGAATCTTTGGGGGGGAGGGGGGGAGGGAGGGGTGTCAAAGTGAAGATTAGGAATGGAAGACAGAGTGGCGGCGATAGTCAGAGGATACAAGTCTAGAGGGAAAGATAACAGGTACGATGAGATGCCGGGAATGGATGCAAATGCAACATGATGATGCATAAAAGAAACAGTAGAAATAATAGAAGATGTAGTGCAAAGGGGAGAAAATGTACCTGACTATTGAGTAGCTGCTGCTGCAGCCCTGGATCTCATCATAGGTGGTGAAGGAGGCCTAGGAAAAATCAAAACAAGGATCAAAGCATCTTCACAGACAGTGTGACTCGGCCCCTGAGATTGTGAAGTTGGCACTTCTGCAATAGATGGTTCTCTCGTGGTTGCTACATCTGAAGCTTTGGTAGGGGAGCCGACAAGTTTAACCAAAGGACATTCTTTGAATGGATGCCCCACCTTATGACAACTTGGGTAGCGAAAGGGCATGCCTTGATAGTTCAGGAGCTGAATTCGTTTGAATCTTTGCTAGTGCAAACTAATCTGTTCATCCAAACCTTCCTTGATATCCAAATAAACCAAAATTTGAGCCATGTACTTGTTGCCGGTAGATTCATAGGGCTTGTCAAAATCCAGATATGCTCCAAGAGCATTCCCGATGCACGTAAAAACGTCCTCTGACTAGAAATGTAGGGGGAGGCCTAGTAACCTAACCCAAATTGGTCAAGCTCCCAACTGTTCGCACTCAGGATCGAATAAAGGGCTCCATCGCTTTAGTAGGATGAGAGCCATCTCAATGCCAATATCATGACAGGACCCATGTTGTATGTTCCTCTCTTGAAAAACTCAGTGCGAACCACCCTCGAGCCAAGGTGGTTACAGATGGGAGTTCCATAAGGATATGCCCCCAAATTTCCATGACCCATTGAAGAAGTCTGCTAGCAGTGCAGGCACGCCCTTGAACCCTACCAACTAGCACCAAGTTAGTTGTGTCCACCACCTCCACCATATTATGCGCATCCACCTTGAAGCTGATCTCCAATTGCTTGTGAGTGACTTAACACACTTCAGCTTTTTGTCGATCTGCGGAGGAGTGGGATGTTTCTGAAAAGGGTCTTGTGAACCTGTGTGTGCCTCCGAGATATAGGGGTGTCGGTGCGAGGGTTGACAACAGGAGTATCAAAGCACCGAGATGGGGATGAAGAGAGGCGAGTAGTAGCTAGGGAATGAGGCGGGAAATGTTGTGCAGCCGCTTGCGAAGGCGAGGTGAAAACAGAGGTCTGTTTGGCCGCAGTAAGGTTTGAAGAAGGGGTAGTCAGAGGGGGAATGTCCGATGGCATGGAGTTAATGGTAGGGGATGAAGGTATGCAAGAAACGAGATAGTTTAGGGTTGTCGGCGAGAGGGGACGACAGTTGAGTCCAAATGATTCGATGGAGAAATTGGCAGACGAAATAGGATGCGAAGAGGGTCCATGGTCGAAATGGCAGTGAGAGTAATCCTACGAAGATGGAGATGTCGTGCTAAGAGGTCTGTTATCCGTTCGCACTAGCGTAGACATAGGGCTTTTCTAGATGGACCCTTTAGGGTTTGGATACTCCGAATAGTCAACCACGTCGACATCCATTTTCGGCAATTCGCAGACAACTACAACGACAATGCGAGAAAGTAGGGTAATAGGATGACAATGCAAGAGATATGGTTATGAGGTTAGGCTATCAACCATAGCGGTGATATCGACGTAACGTAAGGCGAGAGCAAGAAAGCTTCCTGCAGCATAAAAGACATGGGATGCCCTAACCCTTCTCAGCTAGGGTTTTAGAGTTGTGTGAGTGTGTCATTCCTTCATATCTTGCACCTTCCATAAGTGTAACCGTTAGAGATCAATTAACTCAAATCAATTATCTCAAATTATTTTTAGTTAAAGTAGTTCCATGTGATAGCATAATATTATATCGTGTAAAGATTGCAATAAAACCTATAAATTATAGTGCATTTAAATGTTCAAAATATATTTTTTTAATAATATTGAAAAACAAATATTTACCTTAATTTATAATAAACTAATAATAATGCTAGACAAATTTATACCCTGACATGTATAACCTTCTATTTTGATTTAATACAAAATTAAGCTCATAAATCACCGTGAGAATACCTTGGGCCTTTGAGAGAGGCTCATAAGCGACTTTAAAAATTCAAATTTACATTACACATGTAGTCTGAATTAACAGTAAAATAGTGGGAAACTCCCTCCTAAGTCTCGTGTCCCTGCAAGTGATTAGGAGATTGCTTGGCTTACAAGATACACGTGACGTTGAATTGGTGAATCGCCAAGAACGGAAAGAAAACTCAATAGCTCCGTAACCAAATGCGAAAAACATTTGCTGACCTCATTTTGATGAATTCATGGCTTATGTTGGGTTGGGTGAGCTGTGTAGTCAATACTTTTGGAAGTATCTATCTATTAATATAGAGTGCAGTATATGTCATCTGTTAGGTTTATGCAAGACAAAATTCAACAAGTAACATATATTGAGATCTCATGGACAAATAACTCCAAAAATATTGGTTATCCTTGTAATTGGAATCCACTGGCCCACCAATGATGTATTTTAAGACTGCTCTAAATAATGGCCATGTGACACGTCATTATACCACCTGCCATTCTTGTAAATTAATATAAGGCGACAAGTGGGGGTTATACGACCTCAGCCATCTCCATCTGGATCCGCACTGTTTGTCACATGCCAGCGTGGCCCAAGCATTTGCATTTAATATATATTACAGATGCAGACAGATATGTCACTGCTTGTATATTTAAATCCATCTGTAAAGGTCACTATCTGGTTTTCGCAATTAGCCGGAGGTTGAAGCAACCAAAGTATTTGAATTGACCCATAACGAAAAACAAAACCAAATTTATGAAATCACATAATATACACGTTAAACATGTTTTAGGTCTGTAGTTCGCGCATCATTGGAAAGGTGCAGTAACGTCATACATTTTGCGGTCTCCGTTCATATCAATGGAAACATTTGTTGCATCAACCCCAGTTGTCACATTTATTTTTTTCCCTCAAGTGTTCGCACACCGTATTGAAAGATGTAATGTAAGATGCAAATCATTTTGAATATAATTTCAACACAAAGTTGATGGTTTATTGGAATCCGGTCCAGTTTAACCTTGAATCTGTTGAGCGATCTTGTAAATAGGTTTAAGAAATATTAAAATTTACAAGGATTTGATCCTTTCAAGCATATTTATTTTTAATAAAAAAAATTACACGTTAAATCTTTACTATCATATATATATATATATAAATGATATAAAATAATACTTTTAGCCCTGCAATCCACTTACAAAATCGTGGAAGATCAATTATGAATAAACATATAGACATAATAATGTATTATGTACATTTTAAAGATTAATTATTTTATTATTTAATGTAAATTTATCTCATGGAAATTAATTTTTACCATTTATTTAATAATTAGTAATAATGAGGAAAATTTATTATAAAATAAAAGCACTTACCATATGTAAAGTATTATATTATATATATATTAAAAATAAATATAAAAATGATTATTTAATTATTCAATATGCAATTTAGAGTAATTCTATAATTTTTTTTAACATACCCTATCATTAACATACTTTCAATTTGTTCATGCCAAGAACCTATCACTATTTTGAAAACAGTTTGGAACTACTATGAATCAAGAATTCGTTATGGAATGAAAAACAAGATTACCACATGGTAATGTTAAGGAATAAGAAAGAGAACAAAAAGGAAAATTAGTGCGATGAATAAAAGGAAGTTGGGGTTTTTGATGCTGGAGGGAGAGACTCAATAGAAGAGCCCATTACGACGAGGGTATAACTCTCACTGAAAAGGTACAGATTTATGAGTGACTTCTTCGGAGGGAGAAGAAGTGCAAGTCATGCTTGCAGTAGAGGGATTGTTCAATATTTTGGAGTTGTACGATGAAAGGTTAGAAATAACTCGACTTCAAATACCGAATGGAGTTCATACCATGTTTGAATTTCCTGCTAGGCACTATAACATAATTTTTCAGTAGAAGAAGAATAATTCAAAGGAGTGGATTGGACTGGTCGAGATAATCTCCTCATCATTTTAGTCTTTCTTTCTTAAAAAGGGCTAAAATAACTAATGTGAAAGAGAGTCGGTTTTGGAGGACTGCATATGAAAAAGGGCTAAAATAACTAATGTGAAAGAGAGTCGGTTTTGGAGGACTGCATATGAATATTTATTTTGGTAAAAAAAAATATAATTATTTGATATTTGCATAAAGATAAGTAACTTGGTAAAGAAAAACTTTACATGAGAAAGACTAAGAAGTCAAGATAAAAAAATCTAAAGTAACTTGGAAAAGAAAAATTTTACATGAGAAAGACCAAGAAGTCAGAGATAAAAAAATCTAGGATGGATTGTAGCAACTCATTTTCTCACCATGCAAAATGAGACGAGTAATAAATCTTGTGGTGTTCTTGGAAAAAAATCACAATGGTTTTGTTCTTAGTCATGGTAAAATATTTTCATGGTGTTGGTAAAGATTAGTTATTTAATAAGTCCATGTAAAAGGTTCCCATGGATTCTCATGAGTAAGAGAGTTCTTTTGAAAATATAATAACCTATACATAGATTAAATGCAAGTCATAGGAACCTTTTTTGAAAAAAATAAGGTTTTCTTGTGCTTGAAAGATAAGTCAATTGTGTTAATTCCTTTCGAAGAGTTTGCAAAAGTTACTTGTTTTGGTGGGTAAAACAATAAATTATTTGCGTGTTGTATATTGGATAGTTTGATTTAATTGCATTGTTTAATGCATAAAAGGTTAATGTTATTATTATTTAAAAAAAAAGGTTAATAAAGGTTGATTATAATACTTTCTTGGAAACAAAAATGCATGAGAAGTTTCTGCATAAAAGATAGAGAAACTATGTTGGGTTCCTGAAAATAACACATGTAGAAGTATAGAAACAATAATTGACTACATGCATGAATTTGTAGAACTATTGTGTTATATCTTTTAAAAGAGAAACATGGATTTGTGTGAAGAAAAGAATAAGTATTATGTTAGATCTTTGAAAGTAAAACAAGTAATTACTTGCAATGAATACACTAGATTTCGTTTGTAAAAATACATAGATGGGCATGCAAGAAATAATGACTAATGCATTAGTTTTGTTTTAGAGCAACACATGTCTTTGTGCATACACTAGATTTTATAAATAACTCTATCTTGGAAAAGATGCTTTTTGAAAAGGGATTTGCATTTGCATTCACGATATCATGTTAAAATAACTCTATCTTGGGATATTCTTTTTGAAAAGGGATTTTCATTTGCATGCACAATATCATGTTAGCTTTCCCTTAGAAGGGGACATGTATTTTTATGTATAATAATAATATCTATTGTATTGGAAAAATTACTTAGTTACATGTACAAAGAAGAAGCTAAGGGGCTAGATCTCTTTGAATATGTTTTAATCTAATTACATGCACGAAAAATAAAGATAAGTTGCTAGTATCCTTTAAATGAAATGGATGGTTACAATGATTTCCTTCGGATATGAATGTGCGCTTGCGCGAAAATGATCATAATAACATGGTAATTATTTTCACATGCTTGATAATTATCTTTTTAAACATGTACAATATTGTTAGAAGAAGCATGTTGTGATATTTTATTAACGTCTCATGTATGCACATGAATAGATGTTAAAGGATCGCCTTTAAAGGCTAATTGTTGATTGGCTACGACTCTATCTAATAATGTTACCAAAGCTTGTTTATGACAACAATGATAGGAAATGATAGTTGTTTGTACCAAAGACAAATTATATTTAACATTGTGGTAGATAAAGAACTAACGGTCCATGCTTATGAGTACAAGTTGCAGGATGGTACACTAATGGAGCAATCATGCCACAAGGTATGTAGGTAAATGGTTTCATGACAATTGTAATAGCTTTTATCTAGGTATGTGGTATTTTAGAGATATTCCATTGTAATATTTTATAACAATGGATAAGGTATGGAATCTCTTATAAGTCATTGAGTGAGGGGTGAACACCCTCACGAGTGTTTAATAATAAAATTAAACGTTTGTTGGTTTTCACCTTACATGGTTTCCAGGGTATATCGATGTTCGATGATGTGATTGATTATTGTGTGAGTTTTATGATGTTGGTTCCTTATCTGATGTGATAATCATAATGTCAAGTATGTGATTAATTAATTTGGTTAAGAGATTCATGAAATGGATGTAAGATTCATGAGACAATTTATGTTAATATACTACAACATAATTACAATAGTGATTGTTAATGGTTATGCAAGTTACTGTCTTCTATTGAAAGTTACTTTATGTAGTAATGAACATGCTATCTAATGGTTAATGAGGATTTTGGAGTAGTGATTTGGATAATTACTTGTGGGTAATTTGCGTAAAAATTTCTAACTCCCTGCATTCTCATGTGAGATTATGGGTTATGTTACACTTTTTTAGCATTATTGTAAGATATTTATTTTATATTAGATTAATATCACATATATTCCATATAACAAGAATATTTAACTTACATAAAATCACGTGAACAGTGGAAAAATACTTTTAGAGGTGCTCTACAACTTAGTATCGAAGAGCTGTCAACATTACATTTAAAAATATTAAAGCAAGTAACATTACATTTAAATATATTAAAACCAGCATAGATACAACTTAGTATGGAAGAGCTATCAACATTACATTTGAAAATATTAAAACAAGTAACGTTACATTTAAATATATTAAAACCATCATAGATCTATCTTAAATACAAATCTAACATGACCCGAGAGGGATCCAATTTCTTCATGTGATTTTTTTTTAATATGAGCCAACATTATTAAATATTTTGTATAGTTATTTAATTTTTTAATTTTTTATTTTGGACGACATGAACAAAATTTCAACTATGACGAACAGCACCCTTACACTCTTACACATCCAATTTCTTCATGTGAATTTTTTTTAATATGAGCCAATTATTAAATATTTTTCTATAGATATTTAATTTTTTAATTTTTAGATTTTTAAATTTAATTTATTTTTTATTTTATTTTTTAATATTTTGGATTGACATGAACAAATTTCCAACTTTGATGATGGACAAACACCCTTACACGCTTACACGTCTAATTTCTTCATGGTGAATTTTTTTTTTTTAATATGAGCCAACATTATTAAATATTTTGTATAGTTATTTAATTATTTAATTTTTAGATTTTTTAATTAATTAATTATTTTATTTTTTTTTGGACGACATGAACAAAATTTCAACTTTGATGACAGACAGACATCCTTACACATCATACTGGGCTTTAGAATGAGCATCTCGGCTTAATAATATTTTAAATTAACACAATAAAAATAGTAATAATAAAAGAAATTAATGTTGGCCATAATTAAAATACTTTAATGATTTCCTTTTAGTGTGAAGAAGAAATGCAATTTCTCATTACCTACTTAATAATATGGAGATGAGTAAAAAAATCAATTTGCTTTTAAATTTTTAGTACTAGAAAGAACTATAATTTCTTCCATACTTAATATGGAGATGACAAGCAATAATATTATTACTATTACATGACATGTATTTCTTTCAACATTTAGTTGACATGTGATATTTAAAACAAAAATATATTAATATAAAAAAATATTTCCTAATTTTTTTTTCACAATAATAGCTACTTTCTAATTCAATGTATAGGGGATATCTGTAATTTTTTCCATATTTAATATGGATTTGATATGTGATATTTAGAAAATATTAATAATAAGAAAAAAATGTAATGTGGTGAATGCGAATTATAAATAAAATATGTTAATGTCAATTAGACATATATTATACTAACCTAAATTTCATATTAATGTCAGACCTATATATCAAAAGCCCAAAGAAATCGAATCTCTTTTCAGGCTAAAATAGGTTTACATCTCAAAAAATCTTAATTTAATCTAAACTAATAATTATTTTTACAATTTACCCTCATCAAAATAAATATAATATATATATAATATATATATATTATATATATATATATATATATGAGATTTTGGTAAGACATTAATGTAAATCATTTTGTCACATGATTTCATTCTTGTGGGACGATCATATCCAAAAAAATTCTTGGATAAAAAGAGAATCTTCACTAGATTTTTGGAGGAGGTTGAAATAATATAGAAATATTATTTCACATAAACATGAGGAATATAGGGACAGACTGTATGTTAATGAAGAAGCATTATATCGTGTTTTTAAATATTTAATTAAAAAATACGGATATGGACATGTGGAGATTACCACATGGAGAAAATATTGCAATCAGTGAAAATGGATAATGTTAGCTGACGAAATAAAATTGTGAGTAGAAAGTGAAAGGAGTTGCATTTAAAATCATGTAAAACTAAATGGAGAGAATAAACATCTATTATATATGTTTTGGAGAATATATATATTTGATTATCGTAGGATTATATACTTTAACTAGGTTCAAAAGGAAATGCAATTAATTACTCAACTTAAATGTGTTATAATTGAGTATATGAGTTTATATATATATAATATATATATATATAATATATATTAACTTTTTATTTCAATATGATTCTTATTATCTAAATAGATATGTTTATTTGAAAAATAAGGCTTTCAGAATATAATTTAGTTATTTAGTAATTAATAAATATATGGAAGAGATTTAACCTCTATAAAATATCTATAAAATATTTTGTTGTAGCCTAGATTTATATCGATCGACCAAGCATTATGAGGGATCAAATATCTTTTCACTTTAGAAGAGGTTTGTATATCAAAAGATTTGATTCCTCTAGGAGCTTGGTAGACTTGGAGTAAAGATGGATCTAGGCTAATTTTAATTAATTAATTATAATTATACTTATAAAATATAATTATTAATTTATATTTTTATATTTTAATTTTAATTTGGATTTGATTTGATTTTTATTTTTTATGTAATTTGACCTAATCAAAATGTTTCTAGGACATTATATTACAACATCTCTACCATATTGGGCTAGAGAGCACCTCTCCACCTAATTGAAGGTAGTTAAGCCCCTCTCTCTCCACACACACACATACACATATTAAGTATTTCCTTCTAAACATAAGTGTATATGGAAATGCTAGATGATTTAGGTCATCCTCACACTAGGAAGACCACACCATAACTAGAAATTTTCTCTTCATAAAGAGGTGTGGGATAACATAGTAATAAAAAAACCAAAAAAACCATACATAAACTAAAAAGCATGCTAGATTAGCCTTGAGAATAGATAGTTATACCAAAAATAAATAGAATCCTAAGCACATTAGAAAAATAAGTAGAGGGATCATACCCCATAGATGCAACTTGGATTGGGTCCTGGTTGTTTCCATTGGTGCCACTAGTTGGGCGTGGAATGCTAAGGTGTTGATCCATATAGTCTAGTCATTAATCTAGGTCCTTCATGTGGTGGTGGAAATGGTCCATAGAGTGAAGGAGGTATGCTTGATGCTTGAATCATTTCATTAGATTTTTTCTAAGGATGAATTTCAAATGTCGATATAAAAATGTACATGTACTAGTTGAAATGTTCATGCTTATGCTCGATGGTCAGCACCCTGTCTACCATCTCAGTGAGAAACTCCATGTCTCATAGATTGTGACAATGAGAGGGTCATTCTCTCTCCATGCAGGTGAAATCATCCCGGATGGGCCCCAAGGTAAGCTTCTAAAACTAGGAAGCAGTTTCCTCTAGATGGTGGTGAATTGATCCAAATCTCTCAACTATCGAAATTAACCAAGATCATTCACTTATGTGATGTTAGCATAATTACATGTGAAATAGAATAAAACAACCACATGTTCATACTTTAAAGAAGAGGAAACATAATGACAACCATCAAATGAAAGGACACACACACATTGATAATGGAGTTCACCTAGTGTGGGTAACATCTTCGAGCCCAATGTCAAGAGTGGGGAAGATGTTTAATTAAATGTTGCAAGATGATGATGATGTACATGGTATATTTTTTTTCATTACAAGGATAAAATCCCTAAGCAAGAGTTGCATGTCTCTCCATGAGTTGTTCTCCTATAATCACTATCACTCATATGGGCCCTCCTTTAGCATGACAAGATATCTAATTCACACATGAAGTGGTATAAAAGTATCCTCCAATAGAATGGTAAAAAGGGATCTCAACATCTAAAACATCGTCTCAACAAATCAAAAGAAAGGCATGGCATGAATACATCATATACCTCCACTTTCGGGGATGGCCTCAAATTGCAAAGCTCTACCGCAAAAATGGACATCACCATTGAAATCATGGCACAAAATCGTGTTGAACGATTGTAAACTCGACCCCTTTCTGACACCGTCAAAATCTGGACCCTTGGGAATCCTAAAGATTCCCCAAAGATTCCTTATTGCTAATTGCCTAAAATTTTTCTCCTCAGATTATAACATTGATCACGACATCATACTCCTGGTGAAATTCTAGTTGATTTGAGTATAAAGCTGATATGATTATGTCACTGTGAAAAATTTCCCTCAAGGGAATCTTTTAGATTCCTTGCTGATTTTGCATAGAATATTTTGTGGAATATTCCAAGGAATATTCCCCTAGAATATTCTTGCCTTGGTAACCGTGTGCACATGGTTCTAGCTTTGGGTTCGTCCTCTCTCCTCTTGACCTCCATTCAATGCTCGTAGTTCCTTTATGCCTGTTCATTCCCTCCCCTTGTCATACCACTCAGTGGTTATTAAAGATAAAAATGTTGGGCAAAGTTTGCAACATGTCCACTTGGCACACTAGTTAGTAGACTATTGTTAGGGCATTGAATTCAAAGCATTGTGGGTTCAAACCATTCCCACACTCATTTTGTGTTTATTTGTTTTGTTATAAGGTTTTCATCGTATTGGTTTGTTCAAATTGTAATACATAACACCATATTAATATATGGTAGGCTGTGTGGAAGGTTGGTTGGAGTGGGGCCACCCATGGGGCAAGTCGGCCAATGACCGGGCAGGTTCGATCCTTGCTAGCCCTGGTTTGGAGTTCAAGAGTTTTTGGGGCTGATATATATGTAGTTATGTGGTTGGGTGGGGTATGGGTCACCCGCAGCCCCAAGCCATATTCATTTATACATGTGAAATAGTCGTTCGGGGGTGGCAAGGGGGATAGCTTGCCAACCTTTTTTAAAAGTATTTTTGTTTTTATAAGTTATTAGCAAAACATTTTTTGCTGAATTTTTAGGGTCACTAAAAAAATTGAAGAGGCAAAAAATTCTTCCATTTTAGTGGCCAGAATCCGTGCACCAGTAAATGCCAAATTGCCTCGTTAGTGACTTCCACTCGACCTAGTTTGACCAAAACTTTGACCATCCATAACTTTCACATACAAACTCAAATTGAGGTGTCATTCACGCCATTGGAAAGCTTGTGATGAGATCTTAAATCTAGGCCCTATTTAAATTCAATCCAACAAATTTTATTTTTGAGCTTTTCCCAAAGTTACTTATGGATTCTGAGCATTTCTGGAGCTGACTGGATCATTCCTCCCCATGGAGACTATTTTGGTCCTCCAAAAGCATGGACATAATATACAATTGTTGTGTTACATTGTATTCATAACAAGTGTCCTGACAAGTCACAATTCTTTCTCCTTCACCAAGCTTGTTCTTCAGAGCCATAAGTGAAGAACCGACACCTGCGTCCTCTGCAAACCTATAGTACAATATTTGCAAAGTACATGCTTAATTACATGACTAATGATGACTCACGCATCACCATACTTATCAAGAGTTTATAACACACACTCTTTGGTCAAGTGTACATCATAATAGAAACCAATATCACAACTATCAATTAAAGGCCAAAAACATCATCGTTGCGTTAATAAGCAATGGAAAACGCATCATCACTTTCATAGTTACAGTGCAACACATGACTTATAAAATATGCCCATGACAAGCTACCATATCTAGTAAAACCATCTCTCACTTATCGAAGTGAATGGGTCATCATATTGGAGCTGATTTCCTTGTTGGAAATCCTTTCCAATTGGTTCTTGCATGAGCGCTTTGCCCTTGAGATGTTGTTCTGGATAGAGCCTCCAACATGTGTCTATTTGGTGTCCTTGTTTGTTGCAATGACTACAAAAAATGTTCTTCCTCTAGACCTGCTTAACCTTCTTCATTTCCTGCTGTGGAGAAGGCCTTTCATGTCTCATCCTCATCCTTGCTACCATTCTCTTCCAGCACTCGAAAACCACATGGTTATGCAAACCACAAAAATTACATGGTTTTCTATGCCATGATTTCTGTCAATTGTTGATAATATGATTGTAGTCAAAATTAACTTTAGAATACTAAGACTTTTATTACCTCTCTTGACTATCTCTAGTGTGGTCTTGATAGTGAGAGATTTTCTTAGCTCTTCCTCTGCAATGTGCAATGTCATGGGAGGATTAGGATGTGTTCCAATCATCCTCTTTCCTCGATGGTTTCGATAATGTATTGGAATACTTTTCTATCATCAAGCATTCTCCTTCAATGTATCCCTTCTTGGTAAGGAGTCTCAAGCCAATTCCTAAAATGGGTACCTCAAGGCTTCCAATAGAAATAACGTCATGTGAAAAAAAAAAATGAAGAATGATCAACACTGTTTACCTCAACTGTCAATTCGGAAGTAGGTGATGATGCCTTCACTAAGCCTTTGTTGCTCTTCAACTTTTCCAAGGCCTCCTTTATGGCTTGTAACTGAAGATGTAATCTCTACTTCTCCTCTTTTTCTTCTCGTAGAAGTCTCCTCAATTTAGCATTATCTACTTGAAGGATCTGATTGGTCTTCTCATCTCAATGATGAGAAAATAATGAATAATAAGAATGTTCACTCAAGGGAGTAGATGGAGCATCGTCCTCTGCTCTTTCTTTCTCTTGTTCCTCTCTTGCCATCTTCTCCTCACAATCTACATACATTAAATTTACCATTTTTGACATCATGTAGAAGGCCTCGTAGAGATCTATTTCATCCTCCATTTTCTTTCTAGTTTCATGTTCAATCATTCACACTCATAGTTTGCATCAGCAAGAAGACCAATTTGATACCAAACTTGATACAGATCTCTAAGCTACCGAAATTAATCGAGATCTTTTACTTCTATGATGTTAGAAGAATTGCATGTGAAAGAGTATAAAACAACCACACCTGCATACTTTAAAGAAGAGGAAACATAATGATGACCATCAAATAAAAGGGCACACACACATTGATAATGGATTTCACCCAGTGTAAGTTACATCTCCGGGCCTGGTGTCAAGAGTGGGGAGGCTGCTTCATTAAATAATGCAAGATGATGATGATGTGCATGGTATATTCTTTGTCATTAAAAGGATAAACTTGCTCAACAAGAGTGGCATGTCTCTCCACGAGATGTTATACTACATGGAATCTCACTCATATGGGTCCTCCTTTAATATGATAAGATATCTAATTCAAACATGAAGTGACATACAAGTATCCTCCAACAAAATGGTAAACAAGGATCTCAACATCAAAAACATCATCTTAGAAAATCAAAAGAAAGATATGGCATCACTGCATCATATACCTCCACTTTTAGGGATGGCTTGAAATTGCAAAGCTCTGATGTAGAAATAGACATCACCGTTGAATTCGTGGCATGAAATCATGTCGAACAGGTGTAAACTCCACCCATTTCTAACATTGTCAAAATCTAGACCCTAAGGAATCCCGAAGATTCCCCAATCATTCCTTACGACAGATTTCCTGAAATTCTACTGCTCATATTAGAAAACCGATCAAGCCACCACACTCCTGGCGAAATTCTAGTTTGTTTGATTTTAAATTTGACATGATTCTGTCACTGTGAAAAATTTCCCTCTAGGGAACCTTTTAGATTCCTCGCTAATTCCCCTAGAATATTCTTGCGTCGATAATCATGCATGCAGGATTCTAGCTCTGGGTTCCTCATCTTTCCTCTTAGCCTCTATTCGATGCTCGTGGTTCCTCTAGGCCTCTTCATGCCCTCCCCTTCTTGCACAACTGATTGGTTTTTAAAGATAAAAATGTTCGGTGGAGTTGGCAATGTGCCATCATGGCACATTGCTTGGCGGACTATTGTTAGATCATTGAATTCAGAGCATCATGGGTTCAAACTATTCCCACACTCATTCTGTGTTTATTTGTTTTATTATAAGGTTTTCACTGTATTGGTTTTTTCATACCGTAATACATAACACCATATTAATACATGCTCGACTATGTGGAAGGTTGGTTGGAGTGGAGCCGACTAATGGCTGCATGGGTTCGATCCCTGTCGGCCCCGGTTTGGCAGTCAACTGTCATTAGGGATGATATGTATGTTTTTATGCAGTTAGGAGGGGTCTAGGTCACCCACATCCCCAACCCATATTCATTTATACATATAAAATAACGGTTGGGGGGTGGAAAAGGTGCACCCCACCACCCCTTTCTTTTTTAAATAATTTTTTTATATAACATATTAGCAAAAACAATTTTGTCAGATTTTAGGGTCACCGCACAAATTAAAGAGGTGACAAATTCACTTGTTCCAGTGTCTAGAATCCGTGTGTTGATAAATGCCAAATTGTTGCCTCATTAGTAGTTTCCACTAGAATTAGTTTAACCAAAACGTTTACCAGTCATAACTTTTAGATATGAACTCAAATTGAGGTGTCATTCACACCATTGAAAATATTGCGATGAGATCTTCAGTATGATCGTAGTTTCACTTCAATCCAACAACTTTCATTTTTGAGCTTTTCCCAAAGGCAATTCTGAATTCTGAGTGTTTCTGGAGCCACTTGGATCATGAATACACTTGTTTCTTTGAGTGGCCCAGTTTTGGTAGTAGGTAACCCCTCTATCGACAGGTGAACTTTGATGAGGCATGGTAGAGGGACAAAGAAAATAAGTGCTGGCCATAGGTGTTAGTATTTATGTTAACCTAGGATGTCTACCTAAGGATTTAACCATGGAGTCAATTGTGTTAGCATTGATGTCAACAAGCTTAGAGGCTTTGTCATGATAATTAGAGGCTTGATGAGATGTTAACGATGTTTTCTTAATGTTTTCATAGGTTCTATAGGTGCTGGAGAAGGATTTAAGACAAATGGGAAAGTTTTGGGAAGAGAGGATGTGATTTACCTATGGTAGAGCAACCTCCCTAAGATGATAACTAGAACAAAACGAGGATCTCAACAACCTTCCTGGGATCCAACACTATCCCCATGATGATCATCTTTAAGAGCTATTTCTATCCTAGTGATGATTTCCTATATGTTAATTTTCAATTCTTATGCATGCACATAAAATACCATGAGAATTTCCTAGAGTATTTGCCTAAGGTCTTTCATGGTATAGAGTCGGCTTGTTTTGTTCTTCATTCTAGAAGCCGATTAAGTGAAATATAAGTATTTCATTGAATGAAGATGATGGAGGATCAAGTCAGGTTGCAAAAAGTGGGAGTATGAACAAGAGTGTTTAGCTCTGCATACCTATGTGCGGTTATTGCTTCATCACTTTAGATATTTTATTTATAGGAGGAAGCTTCACGTTAGAGAGGTTGGTTCCTTTATAAGAGTAAGTAATTGTAGGGCACTGAGAACATTGAGAGCCAAGTGAGAGGAGATACAGTTGTAGCAAATCACTAAAGGAAATCAATTTTATTGTAGAGTTTTATATACACGCTTCAACAAGTGTTTTATTCATGTCTATGAAAGATTTTAGTTGAGAATATATTTTCTCCAATGGAGAATTGGATGTTAGCATGTTTTTTGCAACACCTTGGTATTTCTAACATTGTGTATTCAAGGGATCATTGCTTAGCATATCATGCTTTATTATTGGAGATATTTTGTATGGTTGTAGCTCTATTATATGTATTCTGTGTGGTTGCAATTGTTGAGACATGGATGAGTTTTGATGTTCACAATATGTATGGTGTTGATGGAGATTTGTTGAGAGTTTCTATTAAGGAGGTTTTATGTTTGGCATATTTTATGTCATATTTTCCATCGTGTTACAAATTTATATGTATGTTTCTAACTGCATAGAGGTGATATATTGATTTGGATGAGATTGTGTTGGAGGACATATATTTAGTTGATGAGGGATAGAGGTTATTGTGTGTCCAGTATGAAAATTGACGAAACAAGATAGACAAGAGTTTGTATTAAGTTGCAGTGGATCACAATTTGAAAATAGATGAAATCATGTCCATAAGGGTTTGAAGGTTGGGGCCTTTAGTGTTGTAGGTATAGGCTTGCAGGAAAGTGGTGGCTTTCCAAGACAATTGTGGTTTCCTTCCAGTGGTTTTCAAAGAACTTGCTCAAGGAGTGTAGACTCCTTCCCTATGGTGGCTAGAAAACTAGTGAAGGTGGTGGCTTGCATAGTTTTGGGAGTGGCAGGTCACATTTCTTATGAGTATAGGGTTGCACACTAGTGGTGGTCAATGCATGCGTTTGTAAAGACTAATTTTATTAATAATGAAGAAGAATAAGAAGAAGAAGACAACAACAATGACAATTTTTTCTAGTTGGGTTTTCCACCCAAGAGTCTGGTGTCCCCTTGTGTGATGATTTTTATGTGTTGATCATTGATGCTCTCATGGTTTACATGTTTATTTGTCGCTGATGGATATATATTCCTTTTTTATTGCACATATGTTTTACATGATTATGGTATTTGTTGGCATAATGTTTTGATAATGGATGAATGATCTGTTAATGTGAAGGAGAAGTAAAAATAGATAAAAAGTGATTCATTCCCACACTGATTCATCCCCACTCAGTAATGTCAACTGTCTAACATAAAGTAGAGAAGTTGTTCAGGAGAGGAAAGGTACAAATGATAGGCATAAAGAGGAAATCCATGTGGAATAGGGTTAGGGCTAGGTGGCTAAGCATCAAAGGTGGCCAAGATGTGGGAAGGAAATAGACAAAAACAACGGAAAAAGAGGATGATCCAACTCATGATGATTTGAGAAGGGTGATACAGAGATAGATAGAAAAAACACCGAGGGAAGGGAAATAGCCCAAGGGAGCAGATGAGAGAGAGGCCTCTCATCCCTTGAAGTAAGTCGAGTACTGAGAGGAATGGACCAAGTGAGAATCTTGTGTGAGGAAATAACTAAGTAGAGTTTATAAATGAAAGCAAAGATTAGATCGTGGGAGCTACTCAAACCAATGTCCATTGGGAGCACAATTGCATTAGGCATTTGACACTAGAATGAGAAATCTTCTTGCATGTAGGATAAACATAATTTGAAATTTGCATCACGTGTGTTGAACCCACAAGGAGGAAAAACTAACTAGGAAACACCTAATCTCCAGGCAATCAAATGGAAATTTCTTTTGTTTTTGTAGCTCCAATTCATGTGGGAGGAACATTCTTTTCTATAGATGTAAATTCATACCAAGGATAGAAAAAAAGTTCTTGGCTAGAGCTAGAAGGGTTGGGATAACAAGAGACCCAAATTGTAATTAGCGAGAGCCAAGGCTTATGTCTAAGGAATGCGACCCTGACAACTAGCAGAAATGGTGGAATATACAAATTGATCCATAATGAGGGATATAATAAGTTGCAATAAAACCAGTTGGGGCATCACACGATTGGAGACCTTATTAGCTATCTAGAAGAGTAAATGACATTCAAATTGGATTGTGAAGAATGCATGGAGTTGGGTATAATGGTTAGAACATGCATGTGGCAACACCTTTGGATCATAAGAATCATAAATATTCTTTATAGGGGCATGCTACCATTCCCCCAACCTCTTGTCGTGGGGAAGACTTCATAAACATATTAAAAATATTTATGGTAAAGTGGAAATGAATCTCCACTGTTAAAAATCTTGTTACATGTGTTTTTCTGAGCCACTTAACTTATATAACTATTTATTATTATATAATAAAAATTTAATTAAATTTCAATATATCATTGCACCCAATATTAGGGAGATGTTGTCACAAAATGTTACATTTAAAAAATATAAAATGCTACTTATATTAACAAATTAAAACATACTAATAGCAAGAAAAGTAATGTCAGCGATAAATAAATTACTTCAATGTCCACCTTAATTTTAGATCAAACTTTATAGAGAAAGAGTAATTGAAAGTAAAAGAAAAAATTACTTTTTAGTATGAAGGAGATATGTAATTCCTTAACTACTTAATATGGAGTCGACAAATGACATGTAAAAAAAATATTATTTATACTATATGATGTGTAATTCATTCAATTTTTAGTTGACATGGAACATTTAAAACAAAAATATAATAATAACATTTTTTTGAACATTAGTTATAAGTAACATAAATTTATGGTAACTTTATATAGAGAAAAACAAAATAATTTAAATTAATTTGTTTCTTATATTTTCACTTTCCATTGCGAGGGAAGTGTGTAATTTTTCAATTCTTGTTGTGGAGTTCATATATAATATTTTAAAATTATTAATAACAAAAAAGGTTTAATGTGATTTATAAATAAAATATTTCAATATGCATGTTGACTAAGATGTGTGTGAGAGAGAAGGGGCTTCTTTATAATTCAAGGTATGATAGATATTCGTAATTTCTACAATGTAACTTTATATTATTTTATTTAATATATAGTTGACATATAACATTTTAAAAAGTATTGACAACAAAATTAATTC
Source organism: Pinus taeda (assembly GCA_000404065.3). Taxonomy (NCBI): domain Eukaryota; kingdom Viridiplantae; phylum Streptophyta; class Pinopsida; order Pinales; family Pinaceae; genus Pinus; species Pinus taeda. Next base: position 90,965 of record APFE031370283.1, on the reverse strand, counting down.
AATGTATATGTGTACAGAGAGATATAACATTTTTAAAAATATTAATAAGAAAAATAATTCTACATATCATACAAAACAAGCAGAATTCCTTATAGTTAAAACATTTTATTATTGAGTCGTTCACAACTTGCATAGATATGTCTTAAATCCAAATCTATCAAACCCTTGGTAGATTCAAAGTTATGATTGATCTACGCTGGTTATAGTAATTAAATAAGTATCATTTAAATCTCTCTCATTTATTAGTGTTAGAGTTGGATTTTCCAATGGCTCATTCCCTATTAGCTAAGTACAGTGAGTTGTAAGCTCACATAGGGACTTTCATATGTATAGTTGTCACAGTTATCCTTAACCGACACTGGGCATCCTCCATTGCTATAAAATGGAGGTCTTCTATGCACTTTTACACAACATTATGAGTAATAGAGTACTATTACATGGAATAAGAGACAATCATTCCTGCCCTACTGAATTGTTTTTCAAAGTTTCTTAAAGTTTTTTTAGGATCTTAGAACACATTTTCTTTCTTTTCTAATGTGGTATTGCAATTTTTTTTATCTTTTTATTTTTATTTTATTTATTTATTTTGGATCATTTAGATATGATTAAGTGATGATTTGGATCTAATTTATTGTGAAACTTTCACAATGTCCTGTAGTATATGGATGGTTCCATTTGCGGTTATAGATCTGATCTTATTCGGTCATACTCGTTTAGGTGCTTGAATCTCGCTGTAAGTAGGGAGGGTTCTATAGCTATTCTATATCTATGGTTTCAGGACTATCAATGAATTATTGGAAACACTAGATCCACTTTGAAATCTTAATTGACTTGCCACCGACAACATTGAATCATTGATTTTGTCTTATGGTTCCTTCTCATTTCTCCTTCAATAGTTTTTCCCAGAATTCAAGATGGAACTCAAGTGGGAGCTCAAATTTTATGAGATGATAATTGTGATGATGATAATGATAATGGTGAAGAATGTATGGAAAACCCTCTTATTTATAACAAAATATTGAGTTAAATTAGGAATTCGAAAATAATAAAATATTATTGCTCAAATCAAAATCTAGTCATTAGGAATACTTTATTATATTTTTTGGAGAGGGAAAAGATACTCAAAATGGTCAAATATATTTATTTAGAGAATTGTTGAAGTAGTTAATAAATAAAATGATTTATTAATTACTTTGTGAGAATTAAAAAATGTGTGAATTTGAAATAATTATTAAATAATGGTTTAACAATTATTCCAAAAATAAGAATAAGGAATAATAGATAAATAGTAATTTATTTAATTATTCCAAGGTGATTTAGTCAAATCTGAAAAGGAATGATTATCAAATAATGATTTAATAATTATTCCTAGAGAGAATTAAATAAATAATGATTTATTCAATTATTCTCATGGGGTTTTTTAAATTTTAATCAGAAATAATTTGGTAAAAGTGGTTTACTAAATGATTTCCTATGGCGAAAGTAATTTTACTATGGTAAAATTAATTCTACGTGGTGTATTTATATCCACCTAGTTATAAATTGCTAGGTGACCATTTTTTAGGTGATAACGAGAGAATTAAAAAATAAGCCTAAACTTACCACGATTAAAGTGGAAATGAAAGGGGTATAAGGCATGGTTCCAACATGTTAATTTAGTAGCTCAAGGACAAATTCCCTCCTTTGGACAACCTTCCTCATTAATAAATACTTTTCCTAACCCTTGGAGGAATTTAATTTGGTTAAGGAAAAAATTAGTTTTAATGTGGAAACCTAAAAGTGCACAAAAGTTCAGGTTAGCTTTAAAGATAAATTAGGTCTCCTCCAACGCTAATAAATAAAACTCAATGGCACCTCATTTCGGCACACATCTCACGCATTCTTCTTCCTCTCTTGAAGGATAATTCTATCTGAAAATTTTAGGTCTTCATAGGAGAGAGAAAAATTTTCAAAGGGCTCAAAATCTATCTTTGACCAGTGTTGACTTTTTGAGATTAGGCATAGTTTGACTTGGCATTTTGGACTATTTGTGGAGGTAGAATAATTTAGCACAAGGAACAAGGGTTTTTGGGCACTTTTACTATTGTTGAACATATATTTGGCTACAAACTTTATATCACTATTGACCAAGTTTGACTGAGTTGTTTGGGGATATTTTGACTCAGGTTTAACCATCTTGGAAGGCCAATATCTTGACCTTTAACCGAACTCTTTTGGAGGTTGTTTGACTGTTTACTTATGAATGGTTAGGCAATATTTTACTCTTGGGTCCTACCACAGACCCTAAAAAAATGACATTTAGGGGGTCAAAACGGCTCTGGAAGTTCAAGGCCCGAAAAACTGCTAAAAATAGTAAATGTTGAAATGAACAAGGAAAAAAATGAAACTAACTAGGGGGTCTAAGTGGAATAGATGAGTGGCCACCAATATCCAGTTATATCATTCCTCCACCCTTAGGAAGCAATGGTTCCCATTGCATGTAGAGCCTCCATGAGGTTAGGAAATTTATGTTAAACCTGGTCCCTAGTGAACCATTTTCCTTGGTGAAGGAGTTGGCCTTCTTTGACAACTCGATATAGTTGTATCCTCTATTGGTGAGTGTTCTTAATTTATGTGTCCATGATCTGATTAGTTGTGTCCTGTTCCATGCAGTATGGGTTGAGCTCTATTGGTGTGAGTTGTTCTGCAATGTCAGATGTGTCCAACAATGGTGGAAAGTATGACTGAATGTTATCTACATTGAACACTAGGTGCAACCAAAGGAATGGTGGGATGCCGAGCTCGAAGGCATTATCACCAATGACCTTGGTGATGATGTATGACCCATATAAGAGTGGACAGAGCTTGCAGTGGGGTTGATCAAGGTACTCCTTCTACAAATGTAGCCAAACTTTGTCGACCACCTGGAACTTTTACGACACTTGATGCTGATGATGACACTTCTTGTACTTAGCATTGGCTCGGTCCAATATATCGTGGACCTATTGGAGAATGTGTTGAATGCGTTCAATGAAGGTGTTAGCCCTTTCAACTTTGGAATGAATGTGAGCCAAATCTACCTGAGTGGCTGCAAATGGTATGGCCACATCAATGGGGCATAATGGCCGAAATCCCAGCCCTGCTTGAAAGTGGATGTGGCATGTTGAGATGTGGACAACTCTGTTGTAGTTGTGTTGGACATAGGGGATAATTTCATTCCACGTGTGTGGATGCTTGAAGTTGTACATGCGCAAAATGTGTATGATCATCCTGTTGACAACCTTTGTTTGGCCATCAGTTTGGGGATGGAAAGCCATGGAATTAGCAAGTTTGCTTTCCAACGTTGACCAGATACTTGACCAACATGTACAAAGGAATCTACTGTCTCGATTCGAGACAATGGACTGTGGGATCCCAAAGTGTACGCACACTCACTCAAAGAAAATCTTAGCAGTGGCCTCTATTGTGATACTCTTCGTGTAGGCCACCATGATGGCCATCTTAGAGAATATATCAATGACCAAGAAAACAAAATCATTGCCATGCTTAGTAGAAGGAAGGCCCTACATGTAATCCATGGAGACAGATTCCCAAGGTCGGTTAGGAGTAGGTAGAGGAGTATACATGCCTTGCTTCTTGATGGTTGGTTTGGTAATGGTGCAGGCTGTGCAGGATCTAATTTACTTCCCAACATCCTAACAAAGTTTTAGCCAATTAAATTACTTCTGCAATACCGTTACTATTTTCTCTACTCCGAAATGTCTAGCGAATGAACTGTAGTGCGCCTCCCAAATAATCTTGGTACGCTCTCTTGAAGGAACAAAGATGTGTCCCAGGTGGCATAATAGTGCATCCTGAAGGTGAAAATTTGGAACTTGCTTCCCTTCCAGGAGTGTCTGGTATATGTTGCCAAATTCTGGATTGCTCCTGTAAATATGTGGCCACCCCGATGTCTCGTTCCCACAAGAATCGAGCATAGTGATTAGCACCATGACCAGTGGTTAGCTAAGGCAATCAATGACATTATTGGTGCTTCCCTTATAATACTTAATGCTTAAATGGAATTGTTGCAAATAGGTGGAACATTTATGATGGCGATCATTCTGAAACTTCCCTTGTGTCTGTATGAACTGTAGAGTTTGGTGATCTGTGTGGATGATTGTTTCCTTCCCCAAAATGTAATGCTTCCATTGATGGCAGGCTTGCATAATGGAATACATTTCTTTGTCATATGTGGGGTACTTTCGGATTGTGTCTGAAAGTGTCTCACTATGGTAAGACATTGGATGCCCATGCCGAGTAAGAATGCACCAATAGCATAGTTGGAGGCATCTGTCTCAATCTTAAATGGTTGTTATAGGTTTGGTAATGTGAGCACTGGTGCAAAAAAGAGGAAATTTTTTAACTCGGAGAATGCTTTTTGTTGGGTTTTCGACAAAAAAAAAAAAATCTTTCGCTCCACCCTTGGTGACTTGAGTTAAAGGCCAAGTGATATGAGAGAACCCCAACATGAACCTACAATAAAAATTGGAAAGACAAAAAAAGTTGCAGAGCTCTATTAGAGTGGTTGGCGCTGGCCAATCGCAAATGACATGTGTCTTGGATGGGTCCACGTGTACACCATTATCATCAATGATGTATCCCAGATATTGACCCTAGGTTGGGCCAAAGGTTCATTTCTCCAAGTTAGCACACAACTTGTGTTGTCGGAGGGTTTGAAGGACTTGTCGAATATGGTGGAGGTGCTCTTCCCAAATCTGGTTGAATATCAAGATGTCATCTAAATACACCACCATGAATGCATTGGTGAAGGGTCACAAGATGTCGTCAATTAGTCTCATGAAGGTTGTAGGGGCATTCGTCAATCTGAAAAACATGACCAACCATTCAAAAAATCCCTCCTTGGATTTGAAGGCAGTCTTCCACAGAGTAAAGGGTCTGATAGGCACCTGGTGATAACTTGACTTCAAGTCAATCTTGCTGAAATATTTGGCCACTTTGAGCTGGTCCAGAAGGTCATCAATCCACGAGATTGGGTACCTATTCTAGAGAGTGATCTTGTTTGATTCTCGATAGTCAATACAGAGCCTCCAAGTCCCATCCTTATTCTATACAAATATCATCGAGCTCCCACAAGATGATAATCTTCGCATGATGGGACCTTTTCACAATAGTTCTTGAATCTGTCTCTTGATCTCATCATTATCTAGAACAAAACTTTGATAAATTGGTTCATTGGGTAGTGACACACACTGGGGTCAGATCAATGGAGTGCTTGACCTAACAGTGCAGAGGTACCCCTATCGGTGAGGTGAAAATATCCTTGTACTCCTCCAAAACCTTGTCCATATGTTGTTGTTGTGCAGAGGAGCCTTGCCTAGAAGTCGTGGACACAACCTTCTTCTTTCCTTGGGGGTGAATCATAAGGAAAACAAATTTCCTAGTCTGGGAAATGATCTTACTACATTTCTTTGCAATGATCAAAGAGATGGCAATAGACGGGGCTACCTCTGGTATTATGTACAACTTATTAGCCAAAGTAATAATCATAGAGCAAGATCTAGACTCATATACAACATGTCACTTCCACAAGTATTTTTTTCCTAACAATACATCACAAACTTCAGGAGGAGAAATGTCACAGAGTACTTCATCCATGAAGGGCTTGATGTTGTAGGGAAGGCAACATTACTGGCTGACGTGAAGATCTCATCCTTGGTGAATCCACTTGATGGTGTATGACTGTGGATGTGTTGTAGTATTTAGGCCTAGCCACTTCATGACCTCTACTGAAATGAGGTTCTTTTGGATCCCATTGTTGACAATGAACTACAATGGAGAACCCTTCACCCACATCTGTGATTGGAAGAGGCGTTCCCCCTCCTATGGATCTTCAGGCATTTGGATCCACATAAATGATATGCTTCCCTTTGTCAGTTCCCTTATCGGGTTCTAGTTCAAAGTCGAAACCTGCATCTGATTCGGAAGCCTTCAGCTTGGCCACCAGTGACTGCATGGCCTGATAGTCACTTGTATTGTGAGTGGAGCTCTTATGGAACTCACACCATTTTCTCGTGTCCTTCTTCATCTTCATGGTGTTTTTCTTTTCTTGCAGCTTCAACGGGATGTCCTAGGTAGCCCCGCCTTGGCTTAGTCCTTTGTTCTATGGTTTGGGGGTGCCTTTTCCTTACTTTGGGTTTGCATATCCAAAGTCCCGCTTCTTTTGTTTAAACTTATGCTCAATCTTGATAGTGTATCGATACGCTGTGCCAAGAAAGGAAATGTCCAAGAACTCTGTCTTGTCCTAGATGTACTTGTGTAGATAATCTTAGTACTTGAGCACCAAACGTTGCTCAGTATCCTTGATACCTAGCTTATTGCAAAAGGTGTGGAAATTATTTGTGAACTTTGGCACATCTTGGTCCCTTATCTACCGTAGTGTGGTCCACTTTATGTATTTGTCTTCATATCTCCTGATAGATTAATATTTTTCCTTGATGGCATCTTGGAAAGAATTCCAGGTGGGTGCGATTGAAAACAATGAGGGTTCACTCTCATCCTTTTGTTCATAGTAGGTTTCCCACTAGTCCTTGACGTGTGGGGTGACTTTGAGAAGTGAAAAAGTAATATTTTCTTGATTGGAAAAGTCATGAACTGAAAAATATCCTTCCAATAGAATTAACCATTTATCTACAGTGTCTACATCTATCAGGCCTTTGAATATGGGAATATCGAAGTTAACTTGTACCTTAAAAGGAGTGGTGCCTCCAGAGTGGCTACTAGATGAAGATGCATTTCCTATGGGTAACCGTCAAAGGATTTGGGCAAATTTATCCATCATCGTGTCCCTTGGTGACTCGAGGGCTTCCTTGACCAACATTTTGAAAGGTTCTCCTCCCCCCTCATCTTTCTTTTCTTTTTCCATGGGAGATCGTCAGGTTTTACGAGGTTGATCTTGCAATGGTTTAACCCTAACCTCGTTGGGGACATGCAAAGAAAAAAAGAGAAAGAGTACACCGCTCTGATACCACTGATCCAAACTTAAAAAGGAACACAACAAATTATAGGTATAATCATAGATTCAACAGAAAAACACTTCATTTCATTAATAAAAAAAAATACTGAACTATGATTACAAATAGAATGGAAATAAGATAGCTCGAATGATGGTATCTTATCTCTGAGAAGAGATGTGATGGATACATGCCTCTGAATTGTGTTACAATGAGGTTCCAGGGCCTATTTTTTATTGGAAAACATGAGAAAACCCTAAACAGCCAAAACCCTAACCCAGGAGATGTAACACCAAGAGTTTGTGGGCCCCATTGGGGTTAGTTGGGCAGCCAACTTCCTGGAGTCATAACTTGGTCACTTATCTCTGTTTGGCGCGTACGATACCTTGTTGGAAAGGTCTTGCAGAGTACTACAGGTTTTTCCATTTGTTGTGGACCCCAAAAAAACACTGTTTAGGGGGTCAAAACTGCTCCGGAAGTTCAAGACCTGAAAAATGGAAAAAATAGTAAATGCTGAAATGAACAAGGAAACATATGAAATTTACTGGGGGGTCTAGGTGGAATAGGTGGGTGGCCACCAATATCCACTAGGATCAAAGGGTGAATACAAGCCCAAGGAGGTGAGTGACAAGAAAAATCATTCTTGAAAGAAGATGAAGGATCCTATTTGATTTGGTCAAGATGTCCACCTCTTACTTCAAGGATTCTGAGAAGCTAGGTGACTCATTAATCTTTGCTACTCAAAAGATCAAGTTATAAGTGATATTGGATGAAAAGGATGTCTTGCAATATGTAGAAGGAAAGGTTCTTGTACCTCCTGAAAATGAGCCTACTGCTTCCAAATCTAAGTATAAGAAAGGTGAGCTCAAAGCCAAGAAATTTCTCATTGATGGTTTGCAAGATCATTACTTGTTTATATTAGTAGCTTGAATAAATATAATGATATTTATTACAAGCTGGTTGGGATGTATGAGGACAAAAACTTGAATCACATCCTCTCCTTGAAAAATCAACTTAAATAGATGAAGATGAACAAGGGAGAATATGCACAATTTTATGTCATGAGGAAATCCTACCTAAGGGATCAATTATAAACTATAGGAGTGCCTATATCTAATAGGGAGTTGGAGATGGTGACTCTTCAAGGTATTCCTCCTATTTGGGGAACCTTCATTACTACTATAAACAAAAATAATGTACTCATGACACTTGATGGGATCATTGGTAAATGCACTCAAGAAGGGACCAAGATGATTGCTAGAGGGAGGATTCAAAAGCATGAAGAAGGAGAGTTGTCTACATTTGTTGCTCAAGACAAAAAGAGAAAAGGAAGAGGAAGACCATCTAGGTCAAGAAGGCCTCCCCATAAATCAAAGGAATTCAAGAGAAGGGGATATAGAATTAAATGTTTTAACTACCACACACATAATCATTAAGCTCAAGAATGCCCGAAAAGAGAGATGATTCAAGATCCAACTACGACAACAATCGAGGCTTCAATTACAATAGGTTCAATAATAGAAGAAGAGGATATGATAGAGGAAGAAGGGATGATAGAAGAAGAAGAGTTGCTCCAAATGATCATGAATAAGACCATCGTCCTCAAAAGAAGTCAAGGAACGCTAGGTATCAAAATAATGTAGTTTCTAGTCAATCTGGATATATTGTTATTTCTGCACTTTCTAGTTCTCCCCCCCTAGATTCGTATGATAATTAGTTGGTAGATAGTGGGGCCTATAGAAATTTATCTAGATACTAGGAAGTCCTCTCAATCCTAGTTGAGAGGAGACAAATTTGAAAATCATCCTTGAAGACAATACTACTCATCCATTGAAGGGTTTTGGTTCCATCAAATTTCATTTGGACTCTGGTGAATATGTTCTTCTCCATGATGTGATGTATGTTTTGTGAATAAAGAAGAACTTAGTATCTATATCTTCCTTAGAAGACAATGGGATGAAAGTAGCCTTCATAAGAGGAAAATTTCTCACCTCGCCTATTGAATATCGCATGAGGGATGCTTACCTTGGGATCTAGAATTGAAAGACTCTATAGATTCAATGGAATACCTCTATTGGCAATGGTCCATGACATTAAACATTAAAGTGAGCTATGGCACTGAAGGTTGGCACATCTACATTATGAAGCCCTACCAAAATTGAAGAAGTTAGTCTCTAGGATGCTTAATGTTCAAGCTTTTCATGATGGAGTATGTCCAAGATGTGTTAGTGGAAATAAGACAATGGGACCACCCCCCTCCAGCAAGAATAAGATCGATGGTATTCTTCAACTCATTCATTATGACCTATGTAGACCCATGCTAGTGCACTCTCTTGGTGGCCATCTCTATTGCATAATCTTTATTGACAACTTCTCTAAGAAGACATGGATATAATACTTGATGCATAAGGATGAGGCTTTTGACATGTTCAAGAATTCAAGGCGTTGATAGAAAATAAAACAAGGGAGAAGATCAAAGTCTTCAAGTCTAATAATGGTGGAGAATATACATCAAATGAGTTCATTGACTTTTGCAAGCATGATGGAATCAATAAGAAGAATATCGTACCTTATAATCCCAAGAAAAATGGAGTGGTCGAAAGAATGAATAGGTCCATAATGGTGGCTACCCAAGCTATGTTGCATGATCAAAAGTTACCAGAGTTCCTCCAGGGAGAAGCTACAAATACATCTATCTATGTACAAAATAGGGTTCCTCATCAAGCTTTGGATAACAAGACTCTCAAAGAAGTGTTCACAGGTGTGAAGCATGACATTGTACATCTCAAGATATTTGGTTGTACCATATACTTTCATGTGCCGAAGGATAAGAGTAACAAGATGGAAGCTACCAGAGAGAAAGGTACATTTGTTGGATATTGTGAAAATCCTAAAGTATTTAGAATATATATATCTAGAACATAGTTACCGATCAAATGAGAAAATTACCTAGTACCCATTTCTTGAGGTAGTAAAAACTCACCCAATTTTAAAAAGTGCTGATTTAGAATACACCTTTTTTTTGGAGCATACTTTTGGTAGTTTAAATTTTCTTATGCATCAAGTAAGAACATTTTTTTTTTAAATGTTAGTGATTTTCATGCTGATTTTCAAAACTATTATGCAACATTAACACTTTTTTTTAGGGCTTATTTTTGACACTTTAAATTTTTTTATGTATCAAGTATGAACTTTTTTTTTTGTTCAAATGTTAATGATTTTCATCTTGATTTTGAAAAGTGATGATGCAACATCAACCATTTTTGTTTGCCTTATTCTTAATTTTAAATTTTCATGTATTAATGGATGATTTTTTTCTAAATCGTTGGTATTTTCAATATTCATAATAAGAACATAAAAAATACAATAAAAAAACATACAGAAAAAATCAAATAAAGAAAAATAGGAGATAATTAAACATCAAAATCATTTTTTTTTAAGTTAAAAATTAAAAATTTAAAAAAAACAACATGGCTAGTGTTTCCGCTGGCCTAATTCATTTTTGTTAATTTAATTTTATTTTTCCAAATTTTAATTTTTCTTTTAATAATTATTTTTTTTTAAATGAATTTGTTTTTAATTTTAAATTATTGTTTATTAATTTTTTTTAATTATATTTTAATAGAATTAATTTGCTTAATATGTCTTCTTATTTTTCAAAAAATGTTATTTATTTTTTTTTTATTTAAAAAAAAATATTTTTACTTTTTATTTTTTTAATTTCAATTTCTAAATTTTAATTTTAAAGTTTTTAATGTATATTTTAAAATGTTTAAATATTTTAATTTATTTTTTAACTTCTTTTTTAATGTTTTTTTTAAAGTTTTTTTTTTACATTATTTTTTTTATAGTTTTTTTTTTAATTTTTTGTTGTGTGTTTTATTTTATTTTTTCATAGTTACCAAATTCGGCCGTACTGCCGAAAAAAATTCGTTGGTTCGATTCGATTTGCGAATTAATTCGAAAGTTTGAGTTCAATTCGGTGCACTAAAGAAAAGAAAACATTATACTGTTAAGGGCAGCGAATGTTTGCACCACCAAAAAGTTTAAGTTTATGAAATCGGTCTAATTACACATGAACATAGCAAGGAATGAATATTATGAGCAGGGGATTCACTATGTTACGAGATCAGGGAATTTTCATTTTAGCACACTCTTATCTGGATTGTGAATTAATCAACTATCGCCAGAATTTATTTAAATGATGTTAATTCTGTCTTACTTAGTGTATTGTTCGAGACATTTAAGTATTTTTGTTGTGTTTATTGCTATATAGTATATAGTAATGCTGATGTATTAAAGCTATCTTTGCAGGTTTGAGTTCATTTTAGATTTAAGTGTATTAAACAATAACTATTTATTATTCAATTTCATTTTTATTTTGGGTTTTCTCTTTAATTATTTAAAACATTTTTTTTAATTAATAAAACATTTTTCTTTTTAATTAATAAAAACGTCATCAACTTTTTATTGGATTTAGATATGTATTTATAATTTGCCTCAATCAATTTTTATTAAAGTAAATTTGATTCACATAAAATGTAATTTAATTACCTTTAACATTGCTTTTGAGAAAAGAAAACATTATACTGTTAAGCAATGTTAAAGGTAATTCCTTGACTTTCCCATTTTCGTCAGAGGGGCGGATTCTTATTTAAAAAATAAGGTAATTCACTCATTAAGAAAACTTTAATCAGTGAATTTCCAAATTTCCGTATTTTTTTTTTCGAGAGTTTTAAATATTATTTTTTTAAATAAATAT